>CM047813.1:104548490-104781239 GCA_026214975.1 Gentiana macrophylla
CAAGTTTATATCCGACTTCACGGTGTCGTTCCTTTTTGAGTAGTGCGGATAAAATGGCCATGGTTGGGAAAGTTGGGGAGGGTATGGATAGAATGGCTTCAATTTCATAAGGGTGGAAGGTATTATGGAGTTTAAAGTGTCCCATTCATTATTGTTGATGAGTTGATCCATTGTAGTCGGGGGTAGAGGAGGGGGCCTTGCCATAGACTCTAAAATTGGGTTAAGGGTACCCAAGCATCCACCAGAGGTTGATATTCCTCCCGTTATGGATGATGAGAGTCAAATTGACTATCATTTACTAGGTGATTATACCCGTTTATACCTCGTTCTATATGTTTCTGGAGACATTTGATTGTATTCTGATGTAATCTACACCTTGGTTATCATTTCGAGACCTAGGATGAAAAGTCTGGAAATCTCATTATTTTCGGTGTTTTAATACATTCTCTGTCACCCTAGTGTCCTGTAGGGGTTACGTGTGGTATTTGTTGTGATATTGTGCAGGACTTAGGTGTTGAGATGACCGGAAGGCGATATACGAGGTTGGAGCGTGTGCCCGAAGCTTAAACATTCAAGCGGATCAAAACTTCGTTGGTACTACAACCATACCTTCCATTGATCTGCATTTTTATCCACCTTAGAGGAATTTTCTGGGCTGGACATTTTCATGAAAGTTGTAGACATTTGAATCAGCTTTCCAACGCATTTTGAATCACTTGATTTGGAGTCTACACACAAAGTTATGACCGATTCTTGAAGGTGTGTCGACTAGGCACGCTTTGAGAAATGCTAGGCGCACGCCTACGGGTTAAATTGGCCAAAGTTTCAGTCCATCTTTATGCTTTTTGCATGCTAGGCGTGCTTTGACAAACCCTAGGCACACGCCTAACAATCGATCTCACAAAACACTATAAATACCCCTCATATGATATATATAGATATATAGATCGAATTTCAGAGCTTTTTCTGCAGTTTTTCTTAGTTTGGCTTAGTTTGTAGGTAGATTAACTTAGTTTAGTCGTAGATTATTGTAATCCGGAGGATCTCGGAGGTAGCTTGACGCGTTATTGACGGGGTCTCGTTCGGTGAATCAATTTTCTACGGCCTAATATAATTGGTATTTCGTTTTCCTTTCTTGTTCTTGCTTTCGATCTTTACTTTTGTTAACTTTTACTGTTGATTTCTTGTTATTTGTTGATAGAATGAGTAGCTAATTTCCCGATAGTCGAGTTATGTGAAAATCTTCGAAATCGAACCTTAGATTGTTCTTGTGGTGTTCTTGATATTTGTCTATTGATTTTCGATGTTACCGTAGTTCTAGAACTTATGCTTAACCACGTTTGTTAAATTGGCCATTTGATAATCGTATCACTCGCAGTGTTCTAAAACTCGCTAGGCGATGACGGTGCGCTCGAGCGCCTAGCGGCGCCAGCGCGTTTTTTTTTTTTTTTTTTTTTTAATTTGAAAAATTAATACTTATCTTATTTAAATTTTACATCCTATGATCATAAAACATAAAAATCAAGTAAAAACTTGTAAATTGTGTCAAAAAGATCAATGAAACGTAGTATCCAAAACCCAAAGTACGAAATCAATGTCATGCTCAACACTCAACTCAACACTCGATAGTCAATACTCTCAAGTCTCAACTCTCAAGTTCAATCCTCAATCTCATCATCATTATTCCCAAGTCTCCAACTCCAACAATATCATGCTTTGAGTAGGAGTGAGAGGAAGAAACAGAGAATGAGAGGGAGAAAGAACGACTAGAAAGGAGGCATCTTTGCTTGAGTTTTTAGGTTAAGTGTATTTTTAATTATGTCAAAAGTTATATATGTAATATGCCAAATATCTAAGAAAAGAAAAGAAAAACGCAACCTAATCGATTTGAGGCGCCCGAGTCGCCTAGGTGGCGCCAGTGCGCCTAAGCGGCGCCAGAAGACCCGGCCGCCTAGAACATGTCGCTTCCAGAGCCAAGTCGGGAATGGCTGAGGTGCGCTAGCGCCATGCGGCGCCTAGATGCGATTTTAGAACACCGATCACTCGTGTCGTCATTACATATGTATTTTGCGAGTGCAGGAACCGGGGTTCTAGGATCACCTGTAAAACCGATTGAGTTGTTCAGATTCGGTTTCATGTGTGAGGTTTATATAATTGTTAATGAAGCGTCTCATCGGGCGTGAGGCCGTGTTAGGTCGATTAAATATGGTCGTAGATTGTTGAACGACATAGGAGGTAGATGATTGAATTAATGTCTATTCTCGGAATTAGGAAACGAAACCCTACTTGACATCGAGAACGTTTAGGTAAGTCAAAAACACCTTGGGACATAGCTAGGGTTTGTGAGTATTAGATTGGATCATAGCTCGGCTATCTCTTTTTAAGTAGTTTAAATCTTTCTTTTGTGCATTTTAGTCACGTAGAACCGGTGATCGACAAATCACCACGTTCGATAGATGTGTTGACCTAAACAAGGGGATCGAGACCGACTTTGGTACTCGACCCGATTTCCACACAGTGGGATACGACATTGACTCACCAATTCTAGGCTACAATTGACCCGGTACACTTTGCCGATAAGATTGGACACTTAGAAAAGGCCGATCAATGGGCTGACCATTTTAAGCCACGAGTCAGAAGGTCATTACCATGCAAAATAATTCTCCAGCCATAGGAAGGTCTGGTCCTCAATTTTGCCTTAAAAAATCCCAGACATAAAGTATTTATACTTCAGGATTGTAGCCACCGATGAGTGGTGCTTTATAAACAACCTCCAGGCCTGCTTTGCAAGAAGGGCAGTGTTAAAATGCCAAGGTCCCTAAACCCAAGCCCTGCTTTATCCTTAGGAAGACAAATCTTGTCCCAAGAGAGCCAAGCCATGGAAGACTTGTCAGGGCAGTTTTTCCACCGAAAATTCCTCACCATAGTCAGAATCTCTTGTAAAAGTTTTTTAGGATGCACAAAACACTGCATAACATAAGTTGGAATAGCCTGGATTACTGCCTTAATAAAAACTTCCTTCCCAGCAGTAGATAGATAAATAGATTTCTAGCCAGTGAGTTTCCTTTAAATTCTATCCTTGATGTATTTGAAATATCATACCTAGATCTTCCAATCATAAAGGGAAGACCTATATATTTCCCATTAGTTGCACTCACGAGAATAGAGAATAAGAGAAATATGCTCATTCACATTGATGTCAACAAGTTTCCCATAATATATGTTAGATTTCTCCAAATTCACTTTCTGACCAGACATAGCCTCATAGCTTTGTAAGATCCTACAAATCACCTCAGCATTAGAAGGACTGGCATATGCAAAAAGGATGATGTCATCTGCAAAAAGTAGGTGAGAGAGGCTGGGACCATTTTTCCCAAATCTAAAAGGAGTAAGCATACCATCCAGAACAACCTGATTAATGAGGGCAAAAAACCCTCAGCACATATAATATAAAGGAAAGGGGAAAGGGGATCTCCTTGTCTAATGCCCCTTGTTGGGTAGAAAAGTGTTCTGAGAGTTGATCGTTGACCACCACTTGAAAAGAACTTGTAGTTACGCAACTCATAACGAGGGAGGTGAAGTCTTTGAGGGTAACCCATTTTTCTTCAAAATGTGTTCCAGATAGTTCCATTCGATTATCAAAAACCTTTACCATATCTAGCTTGATTTCCATCTGGTTGCTACAAAGCTTCCTATTGCCACTAAGTGTGTGAAAAGCCTCAAAAGCAGAAATAGCATTGTCCGTGATTAGTCTCCCTGCAAGAAAGATGATTGGGATTCACCAATAACACTATCTAGAGTTTTCTTCAATCTATTAGCTATAGATTTAGAAATGACTTTGTAGATTGAATTGCTTAGGTTGATAGGTTTAAAATCTTTAAGATATTAGGCATTTGGGGCTTTGGGAATCAGAGAGATAAGGGTGTCATTGATATCAGCAACGTTGGCTCCATTATTAAGGACATTAAGGATAAAAGGAAAGAGGTCTTTTTTGTAGATATTCCAGTGCTTCTTAAGGAAAACAGTCTGCATGCTACTAGGGCTAGGGATTTTCCTGCCTGGAAGTTGCCTTAGAGATTTGGTAATTTCCATTTCAGCAAAAGGTTCAAGAAGAGCCCTATGATGATTAGTAGTAATCTGAGAAATAGGCAAGTAGTTAACAGTGTCCAGCAAATTTCTATCACCTGCACAGGAAGCAAAAAGGTTAGAATAAAAAGCTTTGGCATGCCTTAGCATGTCAGGTTGATCAGTAATAGTTGTTCCATCCTCAGTGATAAGGCTAAGGATATGATTTTTGGTATGCCTTTTGGGGGCCTTTTTGTGAAAATAAGAGGTGTTCCTATCTCTAGAAATAAGCCAGTCACATCTTTCTCTTTGTTTCCAGTAGTCTTCATTCATGTTTAGCAAGTGATCAAGCTGGTTCATAAGGGCCTTCTCTTCATTGAGATCATGATTAACAATCTTTTGTAGTGCAGTTGAGCTTATCTTGGGTTTCTGGATCAACTTTTTAAGGTTGCCAAATTTAGCGAGCTCAGGTTCCTCGAGGTGTCCTTTACACTTCTAATACCATTAACACATTCCAAATCACCAATATGTGGGGTACTTGCCCAAATCTGCATTCGGTTAGTGAGCAGATCAGTCAGTGTCCTGCACCCGATGGGTCAAACACAGGTATTCTTCTCTTGTTGGAGGTCTTAATAGAGGAGGAGGGTTTAGTGGATATCAGAATAGGGATGTGATCGCTTCTGGAAGCACTAAGGTGGGTGACATAGTAGTTAGGAAAAAGGTTTATCCAATCAGGGTTTGCAAAAGCTCTATCAATTCTTGCTTGGATAGGGTTATGTGGCCTGTCATTGGACCAAGTGAAAGGGCCCCAACAAAGCCAAGGTCTTGGAGGTCACAGTAGGAAGTAGCTTGTCTGAAATTTTCCATGAGATATCTAGGTCTAGTAAGGCCGCCATATTTTTTAGCTGCATGGAAGATTTCGTTGAAATCTCCAGCACATAACCAAGGGTAGAAAGCCAAGTCATGCAGCCTTTGAAGAAGATTCCAAGATGTAGTTCTGAGCTCCCGTTGGAGGTGACCATAAAAACCAGCAAAACAGAAGGTGATTTGCTTAAAGGTAATTAGAGCATCTATATGTCCTTGAGAGGAGCCAATGATGTGAACAGAGAGGTCATTATTCCAAAGGAGGGAGAGTCGTCTTCTGGTTTCAATACTATTAACATGAAACCAGAGGCAAACCCGAGTTGTCTTTTAAGAGAGTTCATAGCTGAGATAGAGAGTTTTGTTTTATAGAGGAAAAGAAAAGAGGGGGAAGATTGTTTGATCAGGCATTTGAGGCTAGGATCTGCCTTGGGGTTGCCTAAGCCCCTGCAGATTCGACTTAAGGTATTCATTGGGGTGGGTGGGGCTGCTAAGCAACCTTCACCGGAAATTTTTTGGTATGTGATCTGCATTTTTGGGTAGATGATGGAATTTTCTTTCCTTGATGTCTTATCCATTCTTTCTTTTGCCCGATGATGGTTCCAGGTTGGTGATGTGAGAGAGGATTACAGGAGGTTTTGAGTTTGGCGTTTGAAAGTTTTGGTGGTGGGATTAGATTTTTGCTCAGGTGGGGTGGAGGTTGAGGACACCTTGATCAGAAAGATGGTGCTTTTGAGCTTTCTTATGAGAAGGGTGCACCGTTATATTTGTTGAGTTTTTTTGGGGGAATAGTAATAGGAGGGTGGGGAAGAGTGCAGATTCTGATATGGAGGGTTAGAGGTGGGTGTAGGAACAAGATTGAGGGAGTGAGGTAGTAGTTGAGGTACTTGGTGTAGTTGGAAGGTGGGTGTGAGGGGGTTTGGGTTAGGCTGCAGCAAAATGGTCAAGCTGTGGGGAGGGTGATGACGGTCAAAATATACCCGTAAAAGTCATCAACATTATCCTTAAATTGGGCGAATAATATACATTTTATATTAAATCATATGGTTATATTTATTATTTAATGTTATGTGATTTATAAAATATAATTTGGTATTTATCCATTTTTATTATTTAAATGTGATTTATTTGAAATTATTATTTATTTTGTAGATTGAGATAATTTTGGAGGATAATTATAAATGGAAGAATCAAACTACAAGATAAATCCAAGCAAATACGGATGCATTGAAGATAAAGATCGGATAAGCACGGAAAAGAGGAGTAAGGCAAGACAAAAGCCGGCAAGCCAATCGAAAGAAGATTGGCGCCGACATTAGGAGGCCGCATGGAGGCGCGCATTTTTGTGTCCTTTTCCTAAGATCAGCTGGGAATTATCCTAATGTATTTTCAACTCCTTTTGGATTTAGGAAAACTATTTCAGATTGGTTTAGTTTTATCCTATGTAAATTTCTCCCCTATATAAATGTACATACACACGCCAATTACACACACCACACAATACAAACAATTCATAATAAAATCGTCGGTTTTACTTGGAGCAGTTTTTACAAGTTCTTTAATTATGTGAGTTCTTGTATTTATTTTCTCTTAGTTTCGTTTAATTAATTTTCCCCAATTATTATTTATCGTTTGAGATTATTATTTCTTAGTTAAATGATGTAGTTCTAGGATTAGGACGTGAGGCGGTGGGGATTCCTCGTCTATAAGGATCCACATGCCCATGTCCATGTTTTGTGATATACGTATGATTTTATTTTGATTTAATAAACGTGTTTCTAGTAGGTATATATATATAATTACTTTATGAGCTTCTTTTTTATCCGATAAGTATAGAGAAACGCTAAGATGTAGGTTTTCGCCGCGTCAAACTAGCCACGTCTTTATGGTGTGATTGTCCACTAGAATTTCTTGTCTTAGTAGGTATGGCTACGGCTACGTTGCTCGTCTGCTTTAATTAAAACGTGTAGTGAGGAAATACATATATAATGCTCCTAGTCGGCTCATGAATTGATCTTTCGGGACTTTCAAAGAGATCTAGATACATGTTATATTAGGAATTGCGCACTTTGATTATACGTAAATCGTAGATTAACATGATACCTAAAAGTTAGTGTTAATGGGACGGAGACCGATCATCGATCGCTTAGGAAATGCGCTGAAAAAAGGAATGTTGCCTAGGTGAGGAATACGATTAATATCGGCATCCCTAGTTTTGTAAGCGTGCAAGTCATATGAGATGGAGGCGGCGAAAGCGAAGTCACGTGATGTAGCATAGTGATCTGGATGGCCTACCGGGCTAGATCTAGTTTGTGGATGACTCCGTAGCCAATATAAAAGAGATACGAATCGGATTAATAGTTGTCGAGTCTAGTTTAATTATATATAATCTCTAAATCCAGACGATAATAAGATAATTGGGGAGATTAATTATGTTGTATTTATTTGAGTTGTGTCGAGTCGTGTCAATTTACCTTTCCTTGTTCTTTGTTGGTCATAGACCATTTTATGTGCTTGCCATGCATAATTAATTATTTATAGAATGACCCAAAATTTGGTTCCCTGTGGGATCGACCTTGATTCGCTATAGCTATACTACGATGGACCTAGTCCTCTTGCTAGTATCAGTTTTGGTGGTCAAGTATTTTAATTTCACTTGATCTACGTCATCGGAGGGGGTTTGATAAGTCCAAGGTAACAAAAGAGATATTATCTTCTAGGATAGGGACGGATGAAAGAGAATGGGACATGTCAACATCTACTTTTTGTCTTTTATGATTTCTTGGGGGTTGCAGTACGAGGTTACGGTGAGGGGTAGCCGTCGTCTCATGAAAAAAGTTGTTTCGTCTTTGTTTGAAAAAGGTGTATTTTGATTAGTTTGACTTTGGAAGGGACAAGGGATGACTAGGATTTGAATCTTGAAGATTTGGGTGGGAGATGGTGATTTCTAGATCTGGGGTGAAGGGCATGATGTTTCGGGCTTAGCTCCATATCAAGAAGGCGGATTTCTTTGATAAGATTTGTTCTTTTGGTAGCATTCAACCAAGTACCATAATTAAAGGCCTTTTCTTCCTCTTGGTTGAATTCCTCAGTTACGAAAGGGCAATTTTGGCGATGTGGCCTAGGTGACCACAGAAGTAGCAAAAAGAGGGTAGACGTTTATACTGGAATAAGGCTTCAAGGATATTAGAAGTAGAGTTTGGGTAGGGGCCATCCTCAAGAAGAAGGGTTAGGAGTTGGGGTAAAGGTTTTGAGACAGAAATAGATGCTCTGAATCTAAAAACAGGTTGGTTTGTACCTTGGTCCTCTCTGATTTGCAGGAAGGAGGTGTCTTTCAATTCTTTAGCTATCTTCTTCCCAACTTCTGCAGCGTAGCAATAAGATGGAAGGCCACATGCTTGGATCTATAAATCACAAGCATAAAATTCTGCACTTGCTTCAGTAAGGTGCGGTTGCCAAGGTTTGAGAACAAGGAGTATATTATCAAAACACCAAGGGCCCTCAAACTGTACTCTTTTTAAATCATCTGCTGCTTCAAAAACGAGTTGAAAAAAGTTCCTGCAGATCCTGATAATCTTAAATTTTGAAGTAGACCATGTCTTTTCCATGGCAGGCCTGTAATTTTTTGCATGGATTTCCATCATGGTGATAAATTTTCCCAGTAGAATATTGTTGCCTTTTTTGATTCCTTCGTTAAAATCTGACTTTTGATACTTGCTGTTGTTATGGTTGATTCTTGCAGGCTGAGTTTGGCGAAGAGGGATTGGATTTCTTCGTTGTCCATGGTTTGGAAAGCCAAGGAGGCTGGAAACAAAGTCAAAAAGACCGGCTGGACTAACTCAAGAGAGAGGAACTCTCATGAAGAGAGAGATTATAGATTGTTTGTAGTTGGCTTTCTTTCTGGTGTCCTGAGTTGCAAGCTGAAGCAGCTTATTTTTTGTCTAGCTTTTGCTGCACAGAGTACAACGTATATGTAAACTATTACACAGGGGCCGACCACAGGGCCGGGCAAGATGAAGCGATGGACAGGCCCACGATATAGCGGGCACAAAACATACATGTGTTGCAATAATGTAAAGATTATATAAATGGGCTCAAATTTTATATCTTAAAAAAGAAAATGAAGGAAAATTCGTGGACCGACCCATCATCTCCATCCCGTAGAACTACGAGATCACCCCAAGGGCGCGCAGCAAAGATCCGAGGGTCACGGACCGACCATAGAACTCGTTCAATAAGTGGAACAATTAGTCATCCGCTCTCGGGTTTGGCGATGAAGGGTCGGAGAAGGGCAATCACATGTTAGTTTAGTGGGAAACAAAGTGACATTTGTTCTTAGTGACTTGAGTTTGATTTTGGCATGACAATATACGAATTTTTACTTTTTTATGGTAATGATGTATGAATTTCTTGTTACACCTTTTGTGGAATAATGTTCGAATGAAAAAACCATCTATCGGCTATACTCTTTCCCGTATTTTTTTCCCGATCATCCAAGGCGCTTTAAAAACTTTTCGCAATTTAATCTACCATCTTTCATCCTCTTATTTCTCGCCTACTATCGCCCGTTGCACGCACGGCTCATTCTCGTTGCACACACGGCTCTGCCCGTTGCAAGCATGCCCCCTGCCTGTTGCACGCATACGGCTCAAGGGTACTTTTTTTTTTACAAGAAACTTATTTCAATAAATACGGTAAAAAACCATAAGTAAGACAACATAGGTTAAGAGATATTACAAAACAATAACAAAAAGCAACATAAATCATGTCATTTTTAAAATAAAATCTTTATTTTAATTTTGTTCCGAGCCCCCTAAATGTCAGAAACGACCCCGCTATTACATTGTGTAAATAGTGTTGTATTATTGCACAGATAATTGATAATGGATAAACCGATTGATTAATGTATGTCATGTTTATTGTTCAATGGTCTATAAATGTTTAATAATACAATATACAACTTTTTTTTTATTGTTGCCGTTTATTTTGATCATTCGAGGTACTTACTACTTGGCAGGCTTTGAACGGCGAGGAAATGGAAGAACCATAGAAGTACCATTCTCAAAAACAAAAAGAAAACCCCTAAAAAGTACCATTCCTCTTTTTCGTGGTACACAAAGAGGTCGACTCTCGGAGTCGTGAGACTCTGAGACCCAGAGTTCTTAAGGGAAGAATTGGTTAGTTAGTTTGTTAGAGAGTACTTTTGTTGCATGTAGGAAAAATTAGATTTTTTGTTCGATAACTTTATCTTTTTTCGATTTTCGTCATGTTTTTGTTCCGACGGGAATTTTAGTCATGTTGTAACGCCCCGCTCCCGGATACCGAGTCCTTATCCGGAAACGAAACGCTCGGCACGCATAATATTAAATAAATCTAATATTACACGTAAGCCTCTACTATGTCGTATCGAGTTTAGCAAAACGGAAACTCAAAAGACTTTTACCACCACTGATAAAAATCTAAAACTTAGAATTTTAAGCAGCAAGCTATAAAAGAAACCTATCATTCTGTCAATCGATTTTCCACATAAAGACTCAAGACTTTGAATTTTCCCAGATAAGTGTGCATTTAATTTCTTGATTTTTTTTTCTTGTTGTTCAAATTTTAAAATCCTAGGCCACACAGCTAGAGCCAGCTGCAACTTGCATCTCCCTGACTAAAATAAACTAGTGCTTGTTCACGATAAAACAGTCACTATACGCTTTTTACATCATTGATCCCAGCTAGTGCTTACAACATTATTTACATCTAATTACATCGCTCATATCATTGAAGATCGACAGATATGAACGAGTTACATGATCAGTGTTTATTGAAAATGTAACAATAAGGATGTACCTTTTAAAGCGCACGCGAAGCCTAGGCCTCGAGCTCCGTCATAATGTGTGGTTTCCTTTAAATAGGATAGGGCAACAAAGGCCTCTCCGGCATCGTTCAGGCTTCCATGATGCATGCCTCAAATCTTGTATTGCAGAAGGCCTTACCAAAGGATTTCGGATCTTTCGTTATAAAAGGTCGGAAAGGACCGCGTATGTACAAGGCCCTTACTATTCAAATATATCTAAAGGCCTCAGGGCACTTTCAAAGTCTATAATACATGGAACGAAAGGTATCAAGATTTATTTTCCTCCTTATCAGGGCAGCGCTTTATTAAGTATCCCTTGATTCAGTGATATAGTAAACGCAACAACCGGACCCCATATGAAGCCGCCTCGAACGACTCATTAATATGACTGTATTGTGATATGGCCACTAGCTGTATTATATACAAGAGGCCATTTTTAGTCATTAAAAGTGTGTTATGGTCATTTGTTATGAAACTAACACTGCGCTTAGTTTTCAATCTTCTGGAAATACGATTTGATACTATCACGGATCTTGGAAGCTATATGAATTAGATCCACAAAATAACGCTTAAACATTTGATCGACTCTATAAACTTAGCATATTAAGGATCATGGTCAGGATCAGTGAGCTTTGGAGGAATATGAATCCAAATCCGAATCGATCTCTTTTGGGGATGGAAACGAGAAAAAGTAATGACAAACATCTAATTTAACCGCCGTTAAAATACATTCTAAAATCGTTTCATGTCCGGTATAGGACATGAAACCGACATAGACAAAAAAAACAAAACAACAAAAAACAAAACAAAAACAAAAACACAGAGGTCTGCCTTCTTTCCCCTCCACAAAAACACTTATCTTTCTAATAATTATTCTTCCACAAAGACTTTGATTAATATGGCAGAGACTTGTATAGAAAATAAGTGTTTGAAAGACTCAGTCAACTTAGTGCATTTACAAAGACTTTGTCTGTTCTTAACAATAAACAGACTTAACAAAATTTACTCTTCTCAGAGTAAATTATACTCCTACATTTTATTCCTAACATGTTGTAGTTCAATAAGTGCATTTTTATATCCTTCCTCTCGTTTTGCTTTTCATAAGAACACGAAACTCCTATTCGAAATATCGATAAACAACAAGACTCAATCGTTGTTGAAGTGTAGTTGCTTTTGTATTCTTTGTTATCCTCTACCGGCAAAAGTCGTAGATCGATGATTTCAGCCACATGATCCTCAAGAGCGGTTTTGACATAGCTATGGAGAGTAAAATCTTCCGTGAACATGTTTGTCCGTGAGGTCTTTTCCTGTGAACATCTCCAATAAAAGTATTCCATAGCTATATATGTCCCCTTTTGTTGATACATCACCACCCATGCCATATTCTGTACAAATAAAATGTTATGGACATATAAGCACTTTTAAATGATGTAATTTAAAGATGTTAGAATTTATAAAAACATTTATATCAAAAGACTTTTGTTAAACAAGTACCTGGAGCAACATAGCCTATTGTTCCTCTAATTCCGATTGAGCTGCTTTCTATAGCATGAGATATATCATTAGTTGTTGGAAGAAATTTTGCAAGCCCAAAATCACTCACCAAGCCACGTAAATCATCACGTAAGAGAACGTTGCTTGGCTTAATATCACGATGTAATACGATTGGATTTCCATAATGATTGTGAAGATAATCCAATGCTGTTGCGATGTCTATTGCAATGTTTAGCCTTTCTAACAAGTCTAGCTTCTTCTCATTAACATGGTTAGATGGATTTTGATGCAACCATTCTTCTAAACATCCATTCGGGACATATTCTAAAATCAAAGCCTTGAAATCATTGCCTTTGAAGTCTATGCTAGAACAAGAAGAAATGATCTTGACAAGGTTTATGTGGCGAATATTTCTTAATGCTTCACATTCTGCCAAGAAGCTCTTGTGGGCTCCTTTCAGTTGAAGTTTAAGCACTTTGACAGCAACTACTTTCTCACTTGGTTTGAGGACTCCGCGGTAGACATATCCGTATTTTCCTTCACCTATTAAGTTTTCGGAAGAAAAGCCATTGGTTGAAGCCAATATTTCAACATATGAAATCTCAAGGAGTTGTTGATCATAGGCAGAGGTTGAAGAGGGCACTCTTTTAGATTTTCTTGTTTGATAAATTGCATATATGCATCCAAATAATGAAACCAAGACTATGAGGATACATATCACTAGGATTATGATTATATGAGTTGATAGGTTTCCATGTTTTTTTGAATCTTTTGAGGGACACTCAGGTAAGTTCAATGATTTTATTCCTCCGCAAAGCCTTTTGTTTCCCACTATTGACAATGCACTAGCATTTACAAAGACTCCATTTCTTGGAACTTCACCTTCTAACATATTGAAGGAAAGATTGAGAAGGCAGATGAATTTCAGCTTTTCCAAAGAAGCCGGAATTTCTCCTGACAATTTATTTCGCGATAAATCTATGATGTCAATGTTTTTCAATTGTCCTAATGATGTTGGAATCGTTCCCTCAAGGAAGTTACCATTCATTTCAATTTCTTCCAGCATCTCACAACCATCAATTGATTTTGGAATTTCACCGGATATTTCATTTTCAGAAACACTTAGCCAAATAAGATTTTTCAGATTGCCCAGTTCTGAAGGTATTGATCCAGTAAAGTTGTTATGGTCTAAATAAAATCCAACTGATAGAGAGGTCAAACTAAAAACTTCTTTCGGAAGTGATCCATTTAGATGATTTTGAGAAAGATCTAATGCTTCCAGTTTAGTGAGATTGCTCAAGGAAAGCGGTATGCTACCGGTGAGAATGTTTTGTTGCAGACTTAGAATCAATAACCCTGACATGTGACCAATGGATGGAGGAATCTCCCCTATAAATTTATTGTCATAAAGATAAAGTTGCTTCATGTTTGTAAGCTTGCCAATAGAGAGAGGAATGCTGCCTGAAAGATTATTACCGTGGACACCAAACAAATTCAAACCAGCAACCTCTCCAATTCCCTCGGGAAGGTTGCCTGATATATGATTATCGCTTAGCGTAAGATATTTAAGCGTTCTAGATAGATTAGAAATTTCCATAGGTATTACGCCTCCAATTTCAATTCTTGACAAGTCCAAATATACTAGGTTGGTGCAGTTAGTAAAGGTGGTAATGAAGCTAATGTCATTATCTCTATCAATACCTAGAGGGTTATTGCGAAAATGCAACCACCGGAGATGTTGTAACCTTCCTAGATTTCGTAGGATTGGCCCAGTCAGAATATTAGCTCCAATACTTACTACTTCAACATCTGATGCATTGGATAATGTAGATGGAATCGACCCCGAGAGATTGTTTGATTCAACTTCGAATATTGTCATCTTTGGAAGTGTCAACCCCAAAGTATCTGGGAATTGACCTGTTAGATTATTGAATGCGATCGAAAGAATTCGAATTGATGAGATATTGTAGATTAGATGAGGAATAGAGCCTGATAACTTGTTCTCGGCCAATGCCAGGAACTGAAGGTTGAATAGTTTACCAAGCTCACGTGGGATGTTACCACTTAGATTGTTTTCAGATAAATATAGTGTTTTAAGAGTAGAGATATTACCTAAAGATGGTGGGATACTTCCGATGAAATTGTTTCTGCCCAATACAAGTTCAAGCGAGTTGGATAAAGCACTCAGCTGATCAGGGATTCTTCCACTAAGTTGGTTTCCATATAAATAGATGACTTGAAGGTTTTTGCACGATGCAAGGTTAACGGAATTTGTCCTTCAAATGAGTTATTGGCCAAAACAAGAGACCGTGAGACGAAACAATCTGCCGATTTACGGTGGAACTATGCCATAGAAGGAATTGTCATAGAGGTAAAGCTTTCTAAGGAAAGTAAGGTTTCCAATAGAGGAGAAAGAGTGCCGACCAAATCAAGTGGTGAAACGTCGAGTCACAGATCACTGTTTGTGTCTTTTCCATAAGTAATTCCTTGCCAATTGCGAAATGAATGTAATCATTCCAAGAATTGAAAAGCGAGAAGGGTCGCTTTGTATATGATTTTGAAATCTAGCAAGGCTTGAAGGTGTCTGTCTCATTTGAAGTCGAAACAGAAAGAGTTGGAATTTCAGTTGCAATGAAAAAAAGGATGATATAAGAGCATAATAGACTGATGATCATATTTCTCTTGGCCATTGAGTTTGCAATGTCAGAATATAAATGATATAAAAGAAGAAGAAGAAGAAGATGATGAATGGCCGCACATGCAATAGGTGAGCCTGCACTCAGCTTCTAATGGTCCCTTTTATAGCAATAGGAAAAAATAAATAAATATGAGAGAGAGAGAGCGAGAGCGCTATCTTTATTTCCCTCCACAAAAACTCTTTTCTGATCATTTATTACCACAAAGACTTTGGACTAATGTGGTTGAGACTTTGAAAGAGGGTAGGTGAGGAGATTTATAATTTGGCCATTCAATGCTGTTTTATTATTATTATTATTAAAAAAAATTCTAACAATTTCCTAGCGTTTTCTAGATGCTAAGTAACCAAATGAGATTCGGGAGTTAGTGTTGTACGAATGTTATATCAAGTGAGATGAATTACATTACTATAAATTATCTTTTTTGGGATGTAACGTCATGTTCTCGGACACTGAGTCGTTATCCGTAAACGAACATTCGGCACGTATAATCACTACTATTCTAAAAACGTGACTGTGTTTCTCCTAAAAAGTGTTTCGCCCTCATTTAAATAAGTAAAATATAACCACAAAATAATTTAAAAAACCTACTAAATACGCGTGTGCATCTTGATTCCAATTATATCTCTATCTCTACTATTCTAAAAGTGTGACTGTGTTTCCCCAAAAAAATATTTATCCCTCATTTAAAAAATTAAAATAATTGAAATAAGAAAAATATAACCACAAAATAATTTAAAAAACCTACTAAATACGCGCGTGCATCTTGATTCCAAATATAAAAAGATCCTCTGATTCATAATATAAAAAAAAAATCCTAAAACATAAATACGAAATAAAAATCTAAAATCTAAAATATGTTATAAAATAATAGAAAACAAATCAAAGCTACAACAACAAAGATGTAGAGGAAATAGAAATAATGGACTTTTCTCATATTTCATCTCAACTTTCTAAATAAGCCATGGGAGGTCTTATATAACGTTACAAGAGAAAGATAAACTTATTTATCACTTACACCTTAATGAATTCAATAAGTGTACAAAGACTCTTTTAACTTTCTGACTTACATTAAATGAATGTCAAGTAAATGTGTATAATATCTTGGAGTGTTACATGTACATCCACTATTTAAAATAATTGTTTCATAACACTCTCCCTTGGATGTCCATTACACAATAAATATGTCTCGTTAAACCCTTATTAGGAAAACACATTGTGGAGAAACTCTAGCCAACAAAAATAATACATATACACTTGTGTTTGTATTCCTCCCCCGATGAAAACATTCTCCGAGCTCTTTGATATTAATGTTGGGTATCGCCTTTGGTTGTAAATCGTCCGTAAAAACATATCGATTGCAGATGCTTTGTAAAATCTAATTTTGGTAAATGAATATGTTGGATCAACACTTTGACTTGATTCATCGCATATCGATTTTACTTCTCTTTTGAAGATCATGTGCTCTCCCACTTATGTAAATATTACTAAATTTGAGATGAACGATCTTCTTCGCAATTGTAATAGTAGACAAAGCTCTCAAGAGAGTTTGAGAATGTGTTAACACAAGAGTAAACTTCAACTTAGTTTATTCATTGAGTAAAAAGATGTATAAATAGATACAATTGAGATAGAGAGACTAGCTAGCTAGCTTGGCGGCCACTGAGTATGTAGATGTGGGCGGCAAGCATGCAAAAGTAAAAGTAAAAGTTATGTCTATGACATAAAAGTAAACTAGAGTTTGACATATTAATTGTTTATATGACTCACAATTAATATGTCTTTTACAATTAATTTTACAATTAAATAAGGTGTACAAAATATTATGCACGAAATCTAAAGGCTCAAGAATCTGCTGAGCACCTGTTGAAGTCTCAAAGCAGATCGAAGTCTATTGAGTAATATTTCCACACCCCTCAAACTAGGTTTGTATATGTTGATGCAAACAAGTTTGCTACTTAGGCTCTTGAACATAAGAGGTGGAATAGCCTTGGTAAGAATATCGACATTCGATCTGTTTGAGGAACATCTTTGGAGTTGAATAATCTTGGCATCAATCTGCTCCTTCGTAAAGTGTCATCAATGTCCACATGCTTGGTTTTATCATGATGGATGGATCTTCGCCATGCATAAGGCGGAATTATTATCACAACAGAGTGTGATAGGTTCTTCGATCTGATTCTTGAAGTTCGGTCGATTACCACTTTTTAGCCATAGAGCTTCACAAATGCCAAGTACAAGTGCCCTTAGTTCACCCAATGCAAAGCTTCTTGACACAATGAGTTGTTTCTTGCTCCTCCAAGTAACCAGGTTCCCATATATATGAGCAATAGCACGTGGTAGACCTCCTGTCAATGTGACATCCAAACCCAATCAACATCGGTGTAGACGCCAGTTGATCTATCGGAGACTTGGTGAAGTGCGAGGCCTTGGCCAGAGTGGATTTTAAATACCTCGAGATCCTATTCACTTTGCATCCCAATGTTGCTCAAGAGGGCAATGCATGAATTGACCGACCAGGTGACCCAGTATGCAATATCGGTCTTGTGTGAGAAAGGTATATGAGTTTGCCTACAAGCCTTTGATATTGTTCTTTCCTGACAAAGAATGTCACCATGCGATGAGGTATGACCTGGGTCTCTGGAGATCTGACGAGTTTGCATCCCAAAGATGCCGCCTTTCTTTGATGAGGTCCAGACATACTTCTTTTGGGAGACTGAAATGCCATTGGTGTTTCTAGCTACTTCCATACCAAGAAAGTATTTGAGGTAGCCCAGATCTTTAACTTGGAACACCTTTGCAAGTAGAGTCTTCAAGTTCTGGATCTCAGTGGAGTCTTCCCGATGAAGGATGATATCATCCACATATACAATTAGAATGGACCTCCTCGGTTGGTTGTCTTGACAAACATGGTGTGATCGAGTTGCATTGATGATATCCAGCGACTTTAACCACGATGAGTGAGTTTTCCAAACCAGGCTCTTGGGGATTGCTTGAGGCCATATAGAGATTTCCTGAGTTTGCATACCTTGCCCTGAGTGTGGGGATTGACAAAACCAGAGGTACATTCATATAGACTTCCTCGGTGAGATCACCATTAAGAAAAGCATTTTGATATCCAATTGGTGTAGAGGCGACCCAGTTGGACAAATTGAGAAATCGAGAACCCAGCAGTGTTGAGTTTTGCCACTGGTGCAAAAGTTTCCTTATAGTCAATACCATAAGTTTGAGTGAATCCCTTGCTACCAATCTGGCTTTGTACTTGTCAATTGTACCATCAAGCAGATGTATTTGATAGTGAATAACCATCTGCGACTAACTGTCTTCTTGCCTTTGGGAAGAGTTGTGAGGTCCCAAGTATGATTATCCAGGAGAGCGGTCATCTCGGTTTTAACAAAGACCTTCCACTTATCATTTTGAAGGGCCTCACTGAATATTTCTAGGGATAGAGTGAGAGTCCAGTCCTGTGTAAACATGGCAAAGACAGAGACAAACTGATCATAAGATAAATAAGTATGAATAGAATGATCGATTGCATGATCTTTTCCTTTTCTTAGAGCAATAGGTCTCATCATCAATGTCGATGAGATCTTTGAGGATCTGCGCAGATTGCCGAAGTGTCGATGGGCTCGGATCGCAGGCTCTCTGAGTCGGTTGGTTCTTTGAGGATCAGATGAGTCTTTGTGAGTCGATGAGTCTTGGGGGTTCATCTGCTGAGGATCGATGGAGTTCTTTGAGGTTAAGAGTTTGGCCGAAGGAAGGGTTTAGGTCAATTTCTATCAGTTTCCATCGCTGGATCGCCTCGAGTGGACTTGGTTTGTAGTAGAGTCCTTTCAAAAAATTTTACATCCATAGAATTGTAAAATCTCTTTCGGAAGGAGAGTAGCACTTGTAACCTTTCTCGCCCTTTGCATATCCTAGGAATATGCACTTGTGAGCTTTGGGATCAAGTTTGCTTCGTGTTGGGCATGGATATAGACAAACACAAGACAACCAAAGATTTTTGGAGTAATCGGGAAATAAGATGGGGCGGGGAGTGTGTCCAAGTAGGGTTTTGATAGGAGTTTTGAAGCCTAGTACCTGTTGGGAAGTCTCATTGATTAAGTATGTGGAAGTCAGTATGGCTTCACCCCACATATATTTTGGAACATTTGTGGTAAACATAATAGACCTAGCCATTTCAAGCGGATGCTGTTCTTTCTCTCAAAGAACCCCATTTTGTTGAGGGGGGTTTCAACACAACTACTTGATATGGACAATCCCTTTATCCATCAAGAAATTGCTGAGATGAGACTCATAATATTCAAGAGCATTGTCGGTCTTCAAGATTTTGATCTTAGTGTCAAACCGAGTGGAGACCATGTTGTAAAATTCTTGAAAGATGGGTCCAACTTCGGACTTATCCTTCATTAAAAATAACCAAGTGGTTCTCGTGTGGTCATCTATGAAGGTAACAAACCACCTCTTTCTGTTATGCTTTTTACTCTTGAGGGTCCCCATACGTCACTTTGTGAATTAAGGTGAAAGGTGTGGATGGTAAGTAAGGTAATTTTGCATACACAGATTTGGTGAGTTTAGCAAGCCGACAAATATCACATTGAAGATCATTCAAATTACAACCTTTAAACAATTCAGATCTATAGACTTTAAATAACTAAAAGCGGGATGTCTAGTCTATAATGCCATAACATGATATTGTCTAGGATTTGAGTACAGTGTCTTGGCGATTCGGTCTTGATCTTCCATCTTGGCGAGGTTGACCACAAACAGACTGAGCAAGGTTTAGCGATCCCCAATCAACGCCTTTGAGGAATGATCTGGAATGAGCACCGATTCTCATTAAAAACAACGATCCAGATTCAAATCTTTAGTAAGTTTATCTTGTGAGATATGAGATTGCAATCTAATTTTGGAACAAATAGGACATTCTGCAGCATATCTTTTAGTAAGTTGCACTGACCAAAACCTTTTGCACTAGAGATAGATCCATCGCCAGTCTTAATATTGTGGATTTGGGGACATGGCTTAAGTTGAGTAATGAGATTTTATTACCGATCATATGGGATGAGGCCCAGAGTCAACAATCCAGGTTTCATTACTAAATAGATGAGTAGAATTTACTGTCTTGGCATGAGAGGCTATGTCGGTAGAGTGACTACCTCCCTTTTGTTGAGTTAGGAAGGCTTTGAATGCGACAAAGTCGAGCATTCAACTTGTTGTCATCTTCTTCCTCACTTATGTGTCCGCCTCGACTTTCCTTGGCGGTCCGCAGTCTTGGAGGAGTTAGGCTTGCCATGTAGCTTCCAAAGCAAGTGTCCTTGGTGTGATTAGTGCGTTTGCAGTGGTCACGAACGCCTTCCCGATTTTATCAAGAGGCTTCACATAAGCCTCGGTAGCCTCAGCAGGTTCCCGACGGTCGGCGGGGTGGCACTTTCGGTAGGGGGTTGTCGGCAGGGGGTTCAAAGACATCACTTTCCTCCTGCTTTCCTCATGTTTGACCTCGGCAAACATGGATTTGAGATTTGGAAGAGGTTTAGTAGCAAGAATTCTACCTCGACATCATCAAGAGTAGGATTCAATCCAAGAAGGAATTTGAATACTCTCCTTTTCTCGATAATGTCTTTAAAGAGTGCGAGATCTTTAACATCATTCCAGGGTGAGTTTCCAACATATCTAGGTGTTGCCATGCCTTAGATAGTTGATTAAAGTATTGAGTTACGATATATCCCCTTGTCTCAATTTTGAATCTGAGCTTGAGTTCATAGACTTGGATGTATTGTCCTTTTTGAGTAAAGGTCTCGGCATTGTCCTGCATTTCCTTAGCGATGTCATACATCATGAAGTTCTCATCGATCTCTTTTGTCATAGACCTCGTGAGGATGGTCATGACTTGGTTATTTTCTGTGTCCCATGCTTCAAACTTGGGGTCGGGCCAAAAGAGGCGGTTTTGGAACCAGCATGGATATCCCATCTTGCCCTGGCCGGAGATATACATTTTCATAGACCTTGACCATAGCAAGTAATTGTTACCATCAAGTTTATGATTTGTAAAGAAGAGTGTTCGATTATCCCAGTCTGCTTTGAGGCAAATGTGAGTCTCTCAAGAAGATGAAACTTGAGATAATGTTGACATTTTTCTGAAAAAGAACTGAGTTTTGCAGCGGATTTTTAGAACTCAGTAAGTCTCCGATACCATGAAGAGAGTTTGAGAATGTGTTAACACAAGAGTAAACTTCAACTTAGTTTATTCATTGAGTAAAAAGATGTATAAATAGATACAATTGAGATAGAGAGACTAGCTAGCTAGCTTGGGCGGCCACTTGAGTATGTAGATGTGGGCGGCAAGCATGCAAAAGTAAAAAGTAAAAGTTATGTCTATGACATAAAGTAAACTAGAGTTTGACATATTAATTGTTTATATGACTCACAATTAATATGTCTTTTACAATTAATTTTACAATTAAATAAGGTGTACAAAATATTATGCACGAAATCCTAAGGCTCAAAGAATCTGAGAGCACCTGTGAAAGTCTCAAGCAGATCGAGTCTATTGAGTAATATTTCCACAAGCTCATTGAATATAGAGTTGATTTGAATGTTCTATCTACGTTGCATAACGTATATGTCACGTACTATTAACTTTTCTAGAAAAACCCAATGGGACAACTAGACAAGGAAAATAGTTCATGACATATGCGTTTTATGTGTTGCATTGATCGTCTCATTAAAAACCTTCAACTAAGAAAATCATGTGGGAAAAACTTAGTTAAAGGGAAAGAGTACAATCATTGTTCATTCAAGACCAAAGCTTCAAGATTGTTTTGAAGTTGTCGCCTCCCGACGCGACAACGAATGTCTTTCAAATGTACGCATTTCAATACTATAAACATAATTCTCCAAATAGATGTTGGAATGAACTTAGTGAACAAATCTGTCAGATTGCCACTTATAGCGTACTTTTTATAAGTCGTATCTCTTTTAGAGTCCAATTTGAATGTAGGGGCTAAAAAGTTTCATACACACTACTCATTCGTGCAACACAATCAAGATTGTTCTTAGAAATAATAATAGGGGAAATAATACCACACAACTCATGTCATTATGCATGAGCTATTTATATATATTCCTTCTTCATAAGGAATCTACTTATTGATCTTATTACATTTAACATGAATGTTTTAGGCAATATAACTAAAATTTGCAACTCAACGATATATATGTCGCGATTTTATGTCTAAACTTCAACATAAAGTTTCATATAAATATTCATGTCTAATGACCTATAAATATACGGTCTCAACGACATATAAAAATTCTTAGTTGTTGCCAGAGACATTAAGTAGCGGAACATGATATTATCCGTATTAGAGAATATAATTGATAAAAAGCAATACTCGGTCACTAAAGAACCAAACTTTTCAAGTCAATATCACCTCCATTGTGTATTTCATTTCACACGGTCTATGTGCTTCTAGCACTTCACTTTTGACTTAGGTTCTGGATCCAGTTATACTAGCAAAATATGAGGCAACAATGTCAATCCGACGATCGTGATAGTATATATATTATAAGATTCTCTCATAATATTCATTGCTAGCATAAACCAAATCATTATCAATATATGGATCTGATTGTTCTGCAACCCCAATATTTGATAATTTGATGCACGCGCAAATTTATTCGGGGTTTTCGTCTTCAAGACGATTCTCTTCGAGATATTTCATTAGTGACTTAATATCAATATTGAATTCACTTTCCGCGGATTTTATCTTTTACACCAATCGGTCTTCTATGCTTTCTCGCGTAGATAATATTATCAATCAAATTTGATTTGGTGCATTTATAAATAGTCACTCTTTATACTCAGTAAAAGCATCTGACAGATCATTGCTAAATATTGCAGGTTAAACTATTTACACAACTTAGTTTGAATGATGCGTAGAATATCTTTATAAAATTTCACGGCATTCTTATATCTTAAAATGAGGTTTTCTTACCTCCCCCTAATGCCGGAAAATGATCTTCGTTAAGAATGTAGTAATTGCACCGAGCTGTAACTTGATGCTCTATCATTCGCTTCAAGCGAGTTACACATTTCGAAACACAATAGTTTTTGCTATATCAACCTCATGATCAAGTGCTAGTTGACTTTTGTTTCCAATGATTATAAAACTTATTTAACTATCTCATATCATGAGATTTATATATTTTGGAAACAAACAATGTATACGTTTCATGAGTTTAGAATAAATATCAACATATATAGCACTATGTCATTTCGAATTTTTCAAGAATCATTCACATTATTTTTGACATTCTTCTAGGGGTTTTGATATATAATACAATTAACTTAATGTTCATCTTCTCCCCCACATGAGATTGACAATGCTTATTGTGTCTTATATATGCTATATAGTTATTTTATGACATGTCTTTCGTGATTTTTATATTACCAGAACATTCATAATTGATGACTCTGTTAGAGTTCTTAATTCATTTGGTAAATTTTGTCAACACTATGCGTGTACTACGTGATTCAATCACGACTATTCAGATACGAACTTCATGTTCATTTATATTATAATGTTTGTCACAAGAATTGATTTATTTGTATTTATTAGTCCTCCTGCTAATCTCGGACAATACTTTTATCACAATCAATATCCGAATATTTGCAATAACCCGTGGCGGGTTCTACATTTTTATGTGTATCCACTTATGCGGGTATCAACAAACTTCATGAATATATTTCAAACGGGGGAATAATCTCTTCTGGAGTTTGACATTTCAATATCGTTTCATCCGTTGTCTCATTTTGGCATGACAACGGTAATTGATATCTCCAAAAAGAATAATATATTTCCAATGCTCATTTCATTAAATGGAATGATATATTTTAAAATTTTAAATTGATGACATTCACTTGACAGAATGTACTTGTATAGAATGATGCATCATATATAATTCTATTTGATCGTATTCATTTTACTTAAATTAAATTGTATAACATGATGCATCTTATGTAATATAAGACATATATCATTGCATTACTCATGCATATTATATTGGTCACATCTCCTCTAGGATTGGACAAATGTCATCATTTTCAAATATATTGTTCAAATCATCGAGGAAAAATTATTTAGCATGAGTAAATCCTCATTTTTTGTATGTCTCGATATGATACCATTTTTATGCATATCTAAATAAAATTCAATAAAAAGAAATTGAGATTTGGGAGAGCATAGAGCTTTATTTCAAACAATTTTGTTTCAATCGTCTAAGTCATTTTGTGTGTGAACATGAGCCACGGGATGTTCCACACCTATTCCAATTGACATGAAATAATCATCAAACTTATGTGATGAATATTCACCGAAATTATCCAAACGAATTTTCTTAATTGGATAGTCGAAAATTGTGCTCGTAACCTTAATTATTTGAGACAACAATCTAGCAAATGCATGATTACGAGTAGAATAAACATATATGTGACCATCTTGTCGTTGCATCAATTAGCACCATAAATATTTAAAAGGTCCACACGGTGGATCTATAGGTCCACGTATATCACATTGGATTCTTTCTAGAAATGCAGGTGATTCGGTTTAACTTTTAATCGGTGAATGTTTAATAATTAATTTGCCTCGCGAGCAAGCAACACATGAGAATTCACTATAATTTAACAATTTTTAACCTTTTAACGAATGATCATATGAATTATCTATTATACGTCTCATCATTGTGTAATCGGGATGCCCAAGGCGATCGTGCCGTATCATAAAATCATTAGAATCAATAGATTTACATTCTACTATGTAATGAATTTCATTTGAACATGCAACTTTTCTAATAAACATTTCATTCAAAAATTGTATTTGTAATCAATAGATATTCATCACTAAACAATTTTATTTCAATGATTTTTTTTTTTGAAGTTTTATAGAAAAAAAAAAAAAGCTATTGCATTTCTGAACTTTCTCTGGACACACACTTCTAAATAGGATGCCATAATTCAAAGAGCGGCAACCGGATCTCTCCCCTTCAAGCAATGGCAGATTCACTCCGCCATGAAAGACGCAGCAGGATGGACTACAAGCGTCTGCTCCACTCCTACTTTCATCTCACCCAACGCTTCTCACCCTCATCTGGATCTTCGGATTCTTCCTCGTCGCTTTATGGCAACGGACTGCTGTCGATCGCATGTTAACCTACAGCCGCTGGTCTCCGCATCCTCCTCGGCCTATTCCAAAGCTGCGGTCTCTTGTTTTCAATCTTACCGACTTCGGAGCTGTTGGAGATGGTGTTTTCCTAAATACCATGGCCTTCCAAAGTGCGGTTTCCGAAATCCGTAAACGTGGAGGTGGACAGCTTAATGTCGGACCTGGTTATTGGCTTACGGCGCCTTTCAATCTCACCAGTCACATGACTCTGTTTCTTGCTGAAAATGCCGTTATACTCGGACTTGATGTAAGCAACCTTTACCTTATTCTTTAATTCCCTTGATTTTCTTGTACTTAATTTTCTCGGACGAGGTGTTTGATTAAGTTTGTATTGACTCAGGATGAAAATTACTGGCCACTAATGCCTCCCTTACCGTCTTATGGATATGGAAGAGAGCTTCCTGGACCGCGTTATGGAAGTTTAATTCACGGACAGAATCTGAAAGACATTGTCATAAGTGGTAAATAGATGTTTGAGTAACTTAGATCTGTTGTTACTGTTTAGGCATCTTTGCTGGAGTTTGAAATTACAATCCAGCTTTGAGGAGCTTTGATTTATATATTCACAAATTTGAGAAGGATCTCTTCTTTTGTTGTTTTGAAAATTGAAATGGTGTTTGAATAGGACATAATGGTACCATTGATGGGCAAGGTCGGAAATGGTGGGACAAGCATCGAAGGAAGCTTTTAAACCATACTAGGGGTCCGCTCGTGCAGATTATGTGGTCAAGGGACATTTTGATTTCTGATATTACTCTACTCAACTCTCCGTTCTGGTCACTCCATCCTTATGACTGTCAAAATATTACCATTAGAAACATAACAATTTTGGCTCCTTTATCTGATGCCCCCAACACAGATGGAATAGATCCTGGTAAGTTGCTCTGTTTTCTCATCTGTTGTTCTTTTTTTTCTTCCTTAAATCGAATTCTATATAACTTAAGGTTGCTTGTGATAGGTAATCACAGATAGTCATGAGAGTACTTGCACTTGTTTCAAACTGGCTATAAGTAGTAGTGCATGTAAAGTTTTACTGAATGTCGTATTGTCATATAACTGGGTTTTTTAAATCTTTATATGCTAACCTGGTATGGTATAAATGGTGAACTAATTTTCTGAAGCTAAAAAGAATTGAAGGTTGCCATGGATCATTATTTGCAAGCTTTTGTGTTGGGATAAAAACAATTCTTACATATGTCAAGGACATGTAGCGATTTCTTTCTCAAAATAATGGTGTCAGATAGTCTGCATGTTTGCTGGCAAGATAACTTTTATGGTGGTCAATACTATCTCCCATGTTTTGACAAATGTAGATAGAGTTTGGTAGTCATTGACCGCCATAAAGTTTGCGTGTTGTTGATGAGTAACATCTTGATGTAGTACATCTAAATAATTAATAGATTTTTTTTATGTTATATATTAAGAGGTTAGTTATGTGGGCTTTGAAGCTTAGGCTTTATCTAAATGGGCTTTTAAGCCTTTAAATAGTCTGAGTTACCTAAGAGTTAGCCATGTTATGTAATCTTGATATTGAATCATATTCTCTTTGAGAATGATATTTTCTTTGAGCTTGGATTAGCTCGTCGGTTTACCCCTTTATTGTAGATCTTCTACATCACATCTGTATGGAATGAGTCTAATGATTGATGCTGTAAATGTACATATGTACTCCTTAGATTGATGAGGTAGACATCTATGACCGAATTAGTTGCTACCGTTTTTCCCAGTATACATTTTCATGTTAAGTGACACAGAGTTTATGAAAATCAAGTAGACCTGACAAATGGTGTAATTATAATTCTTGCCATTCAAAGTAGGTATTTTGCTTCTAATAACTGATAAGTACTTGAAGGGGTAGAAAGGAAAGTAGTCATTTTCCTTGAGACTATCCAAAAATTTGCTACAGAACATTCTAAAACTATCTTTGCCTTTAGTTCGTTTGATCAGGTGCTCTGATCCTTCAAAGTTAAGGATCGTGGCTATTAACCAATGAAATCTTGTTATGCACGCATTATTGTGTTGTTTTATTGTATCATAAAGAATAAATTATTTGCAACACATAAAACGACATTGGTTCAATGTCTGACAAAGATTAATGATATTGAAATTGTAACCTACCAGTAATATTCAATTTGACTCGTCCTTCTCCATAGTTCTCATTGGCTATATTTTTAGTTTTCTTTATGTCCTCTCTTGCTGAATTCGTGTTGGTTGCTTTCATGTAATTTGATTTGGAATAATAACAAGGTAAGTTGATATTTTTCTTTTCAGATTCTTGTGAGAATGTATTGATAGAGAATTGTTATATAAGTGTTGGCGACGATGGAATTGCAATTAAGAGTGGATGGGATCAGTATGGAATCGCTTATGCCAGGCCTTCTTCCAACATTGTCATTCGCAATGTCACTGTGCGGTCAATGATAAGGTGACACTCATTCTGTCTTATAGTCTCCAAATTCAGTAATGCCTTGCTTTTCTGCCTTACCATATAATTAAATTAGTGATCTTCATGAAATTAGTTCAGTAGATGACTGTATGCAAGACACTCACACATGAGGAACAAAAAGACCATTACATCTCATAATTATATTTTCCACTTCCATGCTGCATTACAAATTACATTCAAGTCCTCTTTTTTCTTTTGACTCTCGAATTTTTTGTCTGTTACTTTGATTTGCTTTGTCTTTGAGTACAAAATTTTCCACAGTTCATTCTTGTATTCTTGTTTTCCTAGTCATGTTTTAGGCTTTGAGCCTTAATTGTAATTTTGAGTACCAATTTTCCTACGTTTTGCAAACAAAGATATTAACTGGTTTGTGATTTTCCTACGCTCTGTTTTTTCCTTACGTGTTTTTGATCCATCCATTCCTTGCAGTGCTGGAATGTCCATTGGCAGTGAAATGTCCGGTGGAGTCTCGAATGTAACAGTGGAGAATCTCATGGTCTGGAATTCCAAAAGAGGAATCAGGATAAAGACCAGTAGAGGTAGGGGGGGATATGTTCAGAATATAACCTATCAGAACCTGACACTGCAGAATGTGCGGGTTGGTATCGTGATAAAAACCGATTACAATGAACATGCAGATGAAGGTTATGATCTGAATGCTCTTCCTATTATCAAGGATATAACATTCACTCGCATACATGGAGAGGGAGTTCGTATTCCAGTCCGCATATATGGCAGCCAATATATTCCTGTTCGAAACGTGACATTTAGAGACATGGTAGTTGGGATAACATACAAGAAGAAACGCATTTTTCAGTGTTCTTATGTCGAAGGTCGTGCAATCGGAAAGATCTTCCCTGCGCCATGTGAGAATCTTGATGTATATGATGAAAATGGACATTTGGTTAGGCAATCAACTTCTGTGAACATCAATGATACAGATTATGATCCATGAGAAGGCAGAAAAGTTAATGTCCCAAATGTATTTGCAATCAAGGGCTGGTGGTCAAGTATTGCCTGGCCTGGTGAATCTATCAAGTGAAGAGCTTTGAAGGCTTTGGTTCAACTGCTCAGAAAGCGGTTACATCGTGACCATCCACTTGGTACAACGATTGTTCCTTAAAAAATAATTCATCATGGGGGAAAAATGATGAAGGTTGATGATCTCTTCCTTTGGTGATAACGAAAAATACCGAGGAGAAACCAGTTTGGCCTCTTGCAATGGAGTCAAAACAAGACTTCCATACTTAGAGAAATTTGGAGAAAGGTGCTAATGTTTTGGAATGATATTATTCTTTCACGGTGGAGGTAAATACTAGTTGATTTTGCCATAGTAATTTTTCACATGGGTGGGCAGCACAACTTAGTTGATTAGTGTAGTATTAGACTAATTCCAAAGTGATTAGTGTATGTGAAAGCATCATGTTGTACTGTATATGTGATTAGTGTTTGAAAGAGTGTTGTATCACATCATCTGATGAGTAAACGTGTGTTGAAAAACAAAACATGTTGTGTAATATATTTTTTCCTTCTCAAATACTACCCATCTGACCGTCAAGTACAATAGAGACTATCTGTGTACAATAATCTAACGATTTTTCGTTTTGATATGCTAGTGAGCAGCGACTCTTTGATTTCAAAGTTGATGAGTTGGTGTTCTCTTGGCATTTATCTCATAGTAACCATGTGTGTTTGCAAGTATATAATGTGCGTATCTTGACCATGAAGATGAAAATCCTTTATATAGGTCTCCCTCTCCCTCATGGGGTAATGAATTAAGCATCATTGAAGTCGTAGTTGACGACATGGTGATGTTATAAAGTTGTAATGGAGCAATCATGGCTCATGGGATGGTTATTACATAACACATGCAGACCACATGAAACGAAATGTAACTGCCATCTAATATCGGGAGTGACCCACATTTGATTGGAAATAAGTGATCGAGGTGAACCTTGCACCATGTTTGTAATATTAAACCGTAGACGCTCTGCGTCATGCCGGCTATAAAAGACAGAAAGACGACATGCGTCATATCGGACAGAAGACGACTTGCATCATGTCGGTAAGATGGCCCTGGAGGCGACTCACCCTGTGCCGAGACAACCTTTGTTAGAGTTGTCTGATATAAAGTATTGAGCTGAGCCCAAGTCGGTCCATTTACTGAGATGACCCAATTACACTTGACGAGTGTCACGTGTATTGTTGAAATTGTGAAACTGAAAACACAACACAAAATATAATGCGGAATTCTTATTACTCAGAATAAGGAATGAATTAAGTTACAATGCAGGTGATCATGGTGTATTTATAGAGTATACACCTCATGAATCAGTTTAAAGGAAGCTACAAGACCATTACAACAGAATAACTGCCTAGCTATACTATTCAATTGAGTTGATCCGGAGTCGATCAAGCTTCGCGTATTCAAATTTAGTGAGTGCCTTAGTTGAGTGATCGCGCTAAGCCGAAATTTGCTCAGTGAGCACATCCTCTTGTATCAACATTCATTTATCCATATATTGTAACACCCTCTCAAGCTGAGAGTGATACATAAATCAGCTTGCACATCCTTTCTTGTAACCAACATTCCATTATTGACTGGAACTTGGCCGAAAGATCTTAGAAATGCCTAGTTTATCTAGCAAATAGGAAAAAATACATGCATCCAAGGCTTTGTTCTCTAGGAAGATGATAATTCAACACTATTATATATGTTTTCTTATCACCAAGTGAAAAGGTATTTAACAATTTCAAAGCTTAAATATGCTATACATCTGTAAATGCATAAAATTATTTACTATATTGGAATAATATATACCGTTTTATACTCACCCCGGACAATTATAATTTTTTTTGGATGTGAATGCGTGGCAATGCTAATTATGTTGCTAAATTACATCTTATAACCGGAAGCTTTAGTTAACTTCAATGACTTTCTTCCAATTTCATTTTCATACAGAAAAATTGATGGATTAAAATTGTTAGATGACCTAGTTAATTAGCTTCCATCCCTCCCTCAACCAAAATATAATACTTTGCAATATTTTCCTTGTAACAAATCTTCGACCTATACGTTCATATAATGGACTCTAGGTAATAATTAAATAAATGTTGTTAGATGATTTAAATATAAAAGTGACATCCATTTTTATGTTAGATGAGAATATAATGTGTTGCGGGTTTGATAAAGTCATTACTCCATGTGAATCTCTGCTTTAAATTATCCTTGAAAATGATTTTGATGTATATATATATATGTTGTTTTCACGTTGATGCTTTCATACGCATGATTTGGGTCGTGCGGGTTTCTTACAAACTCATACTCAACTTTTGTGTTGCGGGTTATGAAAATTTAAGACCATATTCAACCTAATTAAAAGTTCAACTCACACGTGCGGATTTGTTAAATGCAGGTTGGGTGTTGGTTAGCATGACAATAGGTTTTAACGCATGTGAATGTGTGACAATACCTAACTCTACCCCTTCCACCCTTCACCCCACCCACCCCACCATGGCACCACCATCAGTGTGTTTCATTCCATTCCGTTCCATTTCTACGATGTCATTCCAAATTTCCAATCCATTCCTCTCATGCGAAACAAACGTGTCACAACACACTCGATCGCAACAAAAGTAGAACATTATTATTACTAAAATTCCAATACAACTGCACAAATATCATCCATCAGGTCCCTGCATAAAAGTAATCTGCATTGAGCAGGAATCCTAAAAACCATAGTATTCAATTAGGCGAATAGATGCCCAAAGGCGAAAGCCGAGAAATCACCCTATTCAGGTAACAGCCTAATTGGTTAAAAAAATCGCAGCAGCAGACGCTACACTATTTTCAATTCTTTAAGCCAAGCAGTGTGTAAAGGGCAAGGGTCTGGCTTCCCTTCTGATATTGCCTTTTCTGATAGTGAATAGAACCAACCATTCCTCCACTTGAACTGAAATTTTTTACACACTAGTGATATCAGTAATCATTAAAAGAATCAATGGTTACCCAGATTAAATGATTCGGGGAAGTTCAGGCTATAATCACTAACCTCTTTAACTGCTGTCGGGAAATGAGCAACAGCACGAGAATAAGCACACAGTCTATCCTCCATGGCTTCCTCAAATATAATCTCATTTTCTTTAGCAGCAGCAGATGCCAGTTCAGAAATAAGGCTAGAAACCTAAGAGGGATTTGTTCAGTATCGTGAAAAACTGAATCCCGAGGTTTGTACCCCACAGAGCAAAAATCAAGGAAAAAAATACCTCAGAGCGGTATTCCTTCTCAACATCCCCAACAGTAGCTCCAGGATGGCGAGCTCCCACGAGCATAAACGCACATATCCATATAAGCTTCTCCAACATTTGTTTCTGAAATGCATCTTTTTCAAGAACCTATATAATGATGCATTGGATTCAAATGAACTGGATACAAAAACATTGAACACATTGAGCAGCAACATAAGCAAAGAAAACATCATTAACCTTGCAAGAAAGACCTCCAGACATCAATCTGGTGGATATTGCAGACGCCCACTTCCCATAAGCTGCTGTGAGGCCCTCAGGATTTGTATCTGTTTTTCCATCAGTAGGAGGCTCGCCAAGCTTTGCAACAGCAAAATATGCCAAAACTTGATCAGCATCACCCAATCCTTTGCTTTTAAACCATGGCTCCAACATCCCATTCTGGAAAAAAACCAAATCTGCTGGATTCTTAACATACATTTCGCCCCATGATACAATTGGTAAATTCTAAATAAAAGTAAAATTTATCAAACACATAACAAAACTCTACTGAATGAGCAACGCATTAACACAGTTAGGACCTACATAAGAACAAGCAATCACCGGTTGAAATAGATCAAAAGAAAGAAAATTGAAATTTCAAAGTTGTACCGTTCCAACGAGACTTAGGAGTGGATTCAAGAACAGCATCGAGATCGTCATTTCTTGTACATACATAGATTGGACCGGGAAAATCAAGAGGTACAGCTTCACCCCTCTTGATCAATACATCTTCTCCACTTCCCATGTCTTGCAAAGCCCTCCCAACACGCCCACCTCCTACAATGATTGCAGGGACAACCTTTGTGGCAGTTGTAGATGACATGGCGGCGGAAGTTGACTGGGAGAATTTAATTTTGAAGCTTCTTAGAGTGTTGAGTGAAATGGGTTTAGATTTTTGGTGCCAAAAGAGGGAGTTAGAGAGGGAAAGTGTAGCAGCGGCCATGGTGAGGAGGATGACTGCCTGATCTTGGGGCCATTGTTTTACCTTTTTGATGATTATTTGGATATAATTTCGGTGGCGAAGATAAGCTTCTCGATTTCTACTTTGGTTATGATTGCCACCGAGAAATTCTTACACGTTACTCGTCCTAACGTGGAGAAACTTATGTACGTTTAATCTGGATCGCAAATTTTATCATGGTCCTTGTTCATGATTTTGTGCTCCAGGATCAATATAAAATTAAAATAATAGATGATTTGAAATATTTATTCCTAAAATTTACGTGTTTGCCATTGTTTTAAAAATTCATATTTATTGAATAGATATGACATGGTGGAGTTGGAAGATCATAAAACTACTGAATATGGATAAATTGTTATAGGAAAATGACACTTTACCCACAATTAGTTTACCATATAAATATTTTACATCCATAGGGTATATTAATATATGCTTTAGTTCTTTGTTGTATAAGGGTCACATCATCTATTTACTTTATTTTCCGTTTCATATTCACTTTTTAAGGGTTGATGGTTGTATATCCTCCTTATACAAAATTTAAAGGGAGGAAAAATATATCCATCGTGGATACTCTAACATATAGGATTTTTACTCCCCTATAATAACAACTAGTAACTAGTGGTTCATGTCACTCCCCTATAATAACAACTAATGGTTCATGTCATTTTATCATTAACATATCATATCATTTTTTAGAAAAAAGCAACAGCTTAATGTTGCTCCAAGTACAATAGAAGTAGAATATGTTGCATTGAGTAATTGTTGTACGCAGGACACGCGGGCATGCACAAGCCCAAGGGTAAACCAAGGTGAAATCCGGATTGGATTTGCAAACACACACCCCCCTGCGTGCGCGAGATCGTGTATAATGTTGGTTTCTTATTCCAACTACACTAAAACAACATCATATAAATATTGACTATTTTCTCTTCTTTCAACCAATGTAGGAGAAATAGTTTTTTCCCATTTTTCCTTTCCATAACACTTTCCATTCACACACTTAAGCCCAACAGGCCCAATATGACATATCATTTAAAATATTCCATTTTAACCATCAATTTTCCAACAGTTATGTACTAGACCCTAGTTGCTCGTTTGGATTGATGTAATGGAAAGGAATGTAATGTTTTTTTATTCCATTCCATCGATTTGGCGTGTTTGGGAACCGGAGAATGGAATTTGTTTTGATTTCAACGGAATGAAAGTGGGTGATTTTCATTCTATCAAAAAACCTCGGAAAAGCTAGGGACCCCGAAAAAGTTCACAAAAAGTCTACCGAAAAAGTGATCCGGCCCTCCAATTGCTTTGTGTCGGACAAAGCAAAAGGAAAAAAAAAAAAAACAAAAAAAAAAAAACAAATGAACGGTCCCCCATGATTTTCGGTAATGGTTCGGTAATGATTTTCGAGGACTGTAGCACTTTCCCAGAAATCCTATTGAATGACTAGAATGGAATGATTGGAATAGAAATGATTCTATTTCATTGTCCCAAACGCAGTAGTAAAATGATATCATTTCATTCCATTCCATCATATTCCATATCCATCAATCCAAACGAGTCATAAATTGAATAGTAGTAAAATGATATCATTTCATTCCATTCCATCATATTCCAAATCCATCAATCCAAACGAGTCATAAATTGAATATCATAAATTGTAAGTGCATAACTCACAACAAATTTGATAAGTGTTTAATATACTAAGAATAAATTCTATCATCTTATCTGTGATTAAACACTTTGTGAATTATGTTTGTATTTTGAGTTGTTAATTATCAGTTTGAGGATATATTTTGAGAAGCAAAATATTTTTAAGTCATATAAATTAGTGTCCGAAACACAAACGTTCTTATTATTAGTACATAAAAATGATGAAAAGGAGGTCTATATCATGTGCTTATATGACATCCGAAAAAAAGAAAGGGGAAAAAAAAAAAAAAAAAAATCAGCAAAATGAAAGCATGTTAAATTGAAAAAAAAAAAAAAAAAAAAAAAAGAGAAAGAATTTGGTCTTCGAATCTGGCAGCTGCAAGAGAAGAATTTTGGTGTAGAAAATGAAGCCTAAACCGTTTTTCCTCCATGAATAATCATCAAGTCAACCGGGTTGTAATTGTGTCTTCAACCTCGTATTCACAAAAACCAAAATGTATGTATTAAAGTTTTTTTTGTTTTGTTTTATGTTCATGCAAAAGTAGTCGTATATCATTTCTTCTTTCACACTAAGCCCTCTAAGCATCAAGCTCACACGGGAACATGGCCGATGCAAAATCCCCGAAAATGCCCTCGTGCTCGTCCGCGAAGTTGATGGTCATGTCTTGGCAGTCGAAGTATGTTTGTATATCATCGGGGAAGCTCCTACGAGGTGGTGCAGACTCTTGCGGGGTTGATGGGCTATCAGCATTAGTTGATGTACGTTCGAGCATTTCCTTGAACTTAGTCGACTGCAACAGAAGACCTAATGCGGTTGAGTTGTTGGCCCCACTCACCAGACGTGGCGCTAGAGGCGGCCGAGCTGGTGGTGGCGGTGGTGGAGCAGAGGATTCATATGAACTCGAGCTTTGGTGGTGCTGATGGAGGAAGCTTGATGACGTCATAGACCCGAGTTCTTGATGGCTAAGGTTTGGCATGGAATCAACTTCAAGAGGATTCGAGTTTAAGTCTTGTGGGAGGTTGTTGTTGTTGTTATCAATATCGATATCATTATTAATATTAATATTAATATTGTTATTATTATTGTCGATTTGATTAGGTCTAAGCCATTTGATATAACGGCTAAGATCGAAATTCGTAACGGCGTTAACCCCTCGATACTCGATAGCTGCCATGTCATAAGCTGTTGCTGCTTCTTCTTGGGTAGCTGCATAAAAAAAAAAGGTGATAAATTATTTGTCTAGGGGTAGTATGGGAAATTACATGAAGAATTTAATATGCATGAAAAAATGGGTACAAGGTTTGGAATTAATTTCAAAGACTAAAACCATGCAAAATTAATTGGCAAACCATAGCAGTTGGAGGTTGGCCATCCATCCACAAGTGCACAACTACCAACCCCCATAGCTACCTTAGGCCCATAATGCTTAAAGACCGACATTCTTTTCTACTTACTACATTTCTCCTAAAATAATAAGACTCCCATTAATCTAAAATATACAACATTTAATTGTTGTCAATGGAATTCTAAGTAAAAATTGTGGAATTGATTATAAATCAAAGATAAGTAAACCAACATTGTTAAATACTTTGTTGATATTTTAAAATGATTTTTAATTAAAAAATAAAATTAAATGACTTTAATTTTGAGACAGAAACGTTAACTAACCAGTTTTTAAAACAAAAAGTCTTTAACTGTTTATACTTGTCATCATCCATAAATACTTGTACTATCCATATCATGTGGCACAATGTTAATTGTTCATGTAGGCAAGAAAGACTATTCACAGCATGTAGAAAACAGTATTGATCATCATTTGTGTATGGATTTGTTTGATTCCATGGCGCCAAGAAGTAGGAAATTTGGAAATGCCAAATTTTAATTTTACGTTAAGTTGTTACAGTAGGCGACCAAGATATTGATTTTGATTTTGTTAGGTAAAATCAGATCTATGAGTTTGAACTTCGATCAAACAACCTCTTTTCTAAATTAATTATTCGAAATAAAAGAGGTTGACTCTTTCTTTTGAAAATACTGATCGTTTTGATTTTCTTGATTTGCAAACTTGATTGATGCAAAATATAATTAATTAAATGGGTCTTAAATGAGAATAATTCATACCGTAAGTACCAAGATAAAGGTATTTATTGCCAAAGACTCTGCCAATTCGAGCCTCCCACCTTCCATTATGATGATGCCTGAAAAATAATAAAATTTTAAAAAAACCTCAGATTAATTCAAAGCCAAAATGTCAATTTAGTTGGAAGAAAAAAGAAAAGAAAAGAAAAGAAAAAAATGCACCCTCAAAACAGAGGACCACCTGCCCATTGAAAAATTCCTTGCATTCATTATAAGAAGATCACTACTACTAAATGTATATCATTCTAAAGTTTCAAACAATTTAATAAAATGGACTAATATCATAAATTTTACTATATTCTCATGCCTAATATATCATTTGAATATCATTTTACATATATGTTACAAACTAACCTTGCCACACCCCTGTATTTGGAGACGCCTCTTGAAAATCCACTGCTTTTTCTGTAAAATTACAGAAAAGAAAATATGCAATGAAACATTTGTTCAAAATGAAATCAACATTATTAACCTATAAGAGTTTGTGCATACCTTCTCAATGATCCAATATACTCCTCTTTAGTTTGTTCTTCCATTTCTTTAAGCTCTTTTTGATATGTAGATAGCTGCAACAGTCATATCCAAAAACCAAAACAAATTCATCAAACTGAAAACAAGCACAAAAAAAAACCCTCTCAAATTGAAGAAATATATAAAAAAAAAATTACAGGAAAATTAAGAATGGTGTCTTGTCCCCAATACTTCAATGCCGCTAAATCGTATGCATGTGCTGCAGCTTCTTCGTCATCATAGGCACCTGGAAAAATTAAAACAAGAAACTATTCAATTGTGAAATCATGAAATTCAAAATAAAAGAATGTACATTACAATATTAAATGTAATAATAATAAATAAAACAGTAATACAAAACATACGTACCAAGATATACTGCAATTTATTAGGAAGCCCACCATAATCACCGATCATAAACAAAAAACAGAGACCAGCAATCAAAACTTTTGGTTAGTGTATTACCCAAAGGAAATTCTTAAAAAGAAATGTAATAGATTGAAAAGAAAATCAAAAAACCTTGTCTTCCTTTCTTGTTCTGGGACTCATTCCAGCAATTTTTGTCCCATAAATGCGCCTCATACCGACCAGTCCAACGATGTCTGAAACCGATTACAAGTACTCAAAATTAAGTAAAAAGGGGGCACTAATCTGCACTGCTTTATCTCACAGCACTGTACACTAAAGATCAACATTTTGAAAACCGGTTTTGGGACCAAAATCGACTTTCGGAAAGTCGGTTTTTGGCTTCATAACCCGACTTTCTAAAGGTTGATTTTCTCAAAATAGGTGTGGTCCTAAAAACAAATAGAGAGATGTAAGCAGCCATAGGTATTCTTGATCGCCATCAACCCCAACCCCAATGTAAAACAGAGAATTTCTTCCGACCGACGAGACAGAGGGTTAAACAAAAATCATTTCAATAGATGGTCGATCTCTAATCTCTATGCTATAATTTTCCTTTCAGATGCTTCTAGCAAACATAAAAATAATAAAAAGAAAAATCTTACATTTTGTATAATAGGAAATGTACAATAATTTCTACGATTTCCTTTCAAATGAAAGGGAAGAAAAGAACCAATTTTGCAGAAGGAAAAATTGAAAAAAATCAGTGTTTTTTTTGGCAATGTACCTTGTGACACCTCTGAAAATGGAGCTACGCTGTTGAGGGGATTCTCTGGGAACACTTTTCCGGGTTCTCTTAGTCTTCTTAATAGGCTTATCCTCAATGCTCGAAATGCTGCTCGAACAACTGTTATTAGCCTTCTGATTTTGTTTCGAAGTTTTCCCCATATTACACAGAAAGAAGACACACCAAACTGCTATTATTATGCAGAAACTAATTAATTAAGAATACAAATTGGTGAAATAGCAGAGCAATGTAGTAGGTGAAAGAAAAAGCTAAGCCCTCCAAATGGAAAATGGGTTACTAAATAGTGCTCTGTAAGAATGGAAAGCTGCCGTCTTTGAGCGGCTTAAAGGGGGTGGGGGGGAGGGGGTGGGGGGGATTTATGGCCGTCTTTGAGCGGCTGGGAAGTTAGAGTCACTTTCTACCGGTGTCTTCACTTGCTGGGGTTATATGCTTGTTTAATTAGTATACTACTCCTATATTTCTAATAATAATAAATAAAATACATCACTGGTTTATTTTTAATTTATTTTTATTTTGGTATCGCTTTTTCTGCCTAAATTCTATAGGTTAAGTTGAATCAATCCGATTTTAATGGCTAACTATATCATTTCCATATTTCTAGCTGTATATTTTGTATACTAGCTTTTTATCCAAATCGATCTGCATCATGAAAAGAGATTATAAATGCATTGGATTTATATTACAAATATACAATTTTACACACATGAAACGATAAAAATTATTATGAATTTAGTTAATAGTGAATCATAAATAAAACTTCAATATAAATACATGTATTCCATTGTAATCAATAAGAGGAAATAAGATACTGAAATGAAAGGTTAAGTTAAATTATACGATTGATGTTATATAACATTGGTAATACATTTTACATTATTAATATAAAAGAAAAAACGCGTCGTCATAATAATGAAATAAGATGCAGATGTAATTTTCTTAACCGCATCTACCAGTCATCCAACACGATTCAACATATTTAAATTATACATCAATAGTGAGAGCTCCATCTTAATCCATTTTCATCAAACAATTCTTTTTTTTAAACATACATACATAAAAACAGAGTTTGAATAGTTTTGCATCGTGTAATATGCAAAATGAGTTTCGTCCTCGAGAGATCTAAAACATGGAAGCATTTATTTTCGCCAAACGAATCGACCTTCAATCAATCAAATCGATGATCCACTTTAGAAAAGTCAGGTTTATAACTTCAAAACCAATCTGTTAAAGGTTAATTCAAGATGCACGTGTACATGTAATAAAGTGTACCGGTAGAATCGCTGAGATGAAAATAAAGATGTCCAAAATAAAAGTGAGTTCCATCATGTGAGCCATAAATTCCCATGCACGTCTACATTGATATTATATATTAGTATCGTCGACTCGGATCACAGTGCCTTTAAGGAGTTAATCGTGGCGGTACCAGGAAAGTAACTAATGCAATATGGCGTCATCTTGTAGTAGTGTTTGTAGTCGGGGCTTGAAAAATCTATCAACATAACAATACATCATCAAAATAACACTCAATACAACTGACCCATCATCAATAGTCATTCAAACATGATCGCACCCCACAAAAAAAAAACATAAAAGACACCTTTAAAAATGAAATAAACAAATGTAACAATAGTGTTTATCGTTTTGAAGTTTCTTCGTGATAATATAAATGTCTAAGATAAATCCAGTAAAACATGTGATAACATGTAGACAATTAGAAGATTCACAGTTTCAAATAGCTCATATAAGAAGATAACAAATTTTCTGCAACACTTTCATCAAAGCATTAAAAAAATAACAAAACTAAACTAACTGACAACTAATAAAAAAATTAAATGAAACATACATGATCTATAAGAAAATATCAAGCTTCATACCCAAAACACACAAAGCATATAAAATAAAATAATAAACATGCATACACACAAAGCATATATATTCCTTGGGACTGAATGAAAGAAAGAGTGAAGAAAGAAAAAAAATAGAACAGCCGACACAAAAGAGACAAAGAAATCAATAGAGTAGAACAACATCACCTTCTTAATCCCAGGTTCTTTACCAATCCACTTCTATGTACTCGTCGGCTTCCAATAACCTCCCCGTTGTCACAAATTAGGCTTGCAGATAAATAAAAGTATTAAAACGTAACATAAATTGAAACTCGTAAAATATCTCAAATAGGATATAGCGATCAACCGGCTTGTATTACTTCACAATTGGCGAAGAAATGATCACTCAAATTGAGATGTACATTTTACAAAATAATCCGTATCCATTAGGTCAGTGTGTGTGTAGAAAGTTATTAGGTCTAATGAAAATTGTGATTTGGCTTAGCCATCATTTTCTCACTTCCACTCCAAATTTGACGTCGTTCAAACCAAGAAATCCGGCATAGATAATGTCCTCCCCAATCTGAAAACGAAATATTCATTTATTCAAAGAGCCATAGGAATGCATAATCAAGAAATTAAAAAAAAAAAAAAAACAGAAAATAAAGAGCAAACACCATGAATATGCTACCTAAACACGACGATGAATCTTTTCCACCTCCAATATGAAAATCCAATATTACATATTTGACAATTGAAACACAAAAGCAAACATCATATCTTTTTACTCTCTCACTCTATGTTCAGGAGGCCGGAGCAATTCGGGCGAAGATGAACTTGCAATCTGCAAGCATTTTGAAATATAAAGAAGATATCTTGGGTGTAATTTTCGGATAATCGGGTTAAATTGTGGGTGCAATGTAAGTAATCAAGGTCGCAAATTCAGATTAGCACTTGTAATGAACTAAAGCGAAATTTAAAATCTGCAAAATTTTAGAAAAATAAACAAAATTAGCACTTGTAAATTGTAATAAACCAAAGCAGAACATTAAACCTAAAGCACATGGTACGTTACCATGACTTGAGTTTAAGTGTGGCGAATACATTCTTTCATTGAACTGTACGTAGTTTATATAACTGAGTTATGATTGACTATTGCCTTCCTCTTCAACCATCGGATTCACTTGGGCTGAATTAAAGGATCTTCCTTTGACATTAACGTTTCTTATTTTGACATCTTGTTTGCAATTGCATTACTCTATAAAATTTCTCATCCACCCAACCATGACAAACAACATGTAACACATGAGTGCCAATTCCAAATAATAAAATCAAACATCGACTCACAATCTCCATAGATATGAATTTGTCTGTCCTGGTCCTCCTTAATTAGCAACGGTCTCTGTCTAGGTCCTCCGTAATTAGCAACGGTCCTCATTAACAATCTTTTCATAAGAACAAAAATCCATCCACATTGTTCTTCGATAGCTTTATGAAGGGTTTCGAAATAAGAATGGTTGATTAGAATCAACTACAACCTAGGTATATTCAAAAAAAAAAAAACCACTCATTGATTTGAGCCAAAAAAAAAATTAAGAAAGAAAGAAAAGAAAACCTACTGTTGTGAAGAGAAGAAGAAGAATTAAAAAAACTAACCTTAACCCTATAGGCATCTCTCGATCATCTTCGCGTCTATGGAAACCCTACACAAATATAGATAAAATGAAAAAAATAGAACAATAAAATATTGAATCCACGGTGGTAAATCCAGAACTGAAATTAAAAACAACATAATGTTGATTTCCAACAATTTTTGGAATTGAATAAAAAAAACATTATGCCAAACAATTATATGCATCTACGAACTATAAAAGGCAGCGATGGCAGAGAAAAGAAGATTACATAAGGATAACTAATTAAAGATATAATTTGAAAAAGAATGGCCGCAATATCGCTTATCAAGGTCGCAAAATCAGAAAGTTTTTTTTTAAACCTCTTATAGATGGTAAATCAATTTTTTTATATATAATTTAAGTAAAGAAGGAAAAAAATCAGAAAGGAAAATATTTTTTTTTCAATAATCAAGATCGCAAAATTAGGAATGTATTCTTTTTTAAACTCTTTTGCTGGTAAATCATTTTTTTTTCTAATATCGCAAAGAAAGGGCACAGAAACAGGAAGCAAACTATTTTTCTTTTTAAACTCTTACAGCTGGTAAATCAATTTGTTTTATATAATTTTGAGAAGAAAAGGAGCAAATCAGGATGAAAAATAGTTTTTTTAACTCTTAAAAAAATCAACATAAAATATTTGTTGAGAGGTTTTGTAGAATAGTTGTTATTTTTGTAGATTATGCAGGATACGCATTATTTTTTGTTTTTTTTTCTTTGGTGATGCCTTATTTTTTTCCCGGAAATGGAGCAGGTCAATCGGGTAATCGGGTTAAATTGTGCTTTCAAATATATATAGATATAGATTGTTTAAAGGAAAGTTGGTTTCTTCCCCGTTTACCTATTTGTCTTTACATTTATATTTAAAATAGCGTCGCATACCGAGTTATTATCCGGTAATTGAATGTTTTGCACGGAAGAAAGAAATCATTCTCGAGACTCGAGGAGCACACTGTAACGTCATGTTCCCAAATACTGAGTCCTTATTCGGAAAAGAACGCGTTAAGCACGTATAATATCGAATAAATCTAATATTATACGTAAGTGTATACTATGTCGTATCGAGTTTAGCAAACGGAAGGTAAAAATACTCGTAAACACCATAAATTCTACTAAGATTAGGTTACAAACATACTAAAGATGAATATATTTATCTTACAACCACAAAATAAAAGAAATTTACAACATACGATGTCTTGAAGAAAAGAACAACAAACTTGTCTTACAACCTTGAAAAATAAAAGTACAACATGGTCTAAAAGAAAATACACCATAGTCAAATACAACGTCTATGAAATTAAAAGGAATTATCATAAAAGCATCATCATGGCATCGTCGTCATCAAACATCATCAAACTCCTCATCGAGCTCAAGATCTACTTGTTTATCTTCTCATCCCACAAAGCATACAATAAAATGAAATGTAGGTAAGTACAACGTACTTAAGAAGAGGGAAAAGCTAATGTATAATTAAGTCTTACAAAAAAAGGTTCATATTATTATTATTAAGTTATCTTTGTGAAACCGAATCAAACTCTGTGGTTCACGCTCATGCTCATCAACATGTCGGGACTAATGGTTTCTAGCTTACCTTATATTTGTTACAACCGCATTTCATGGGCACTACGCATGATGAATATCCACCACGAGATATCGTTTGCAACCTATCGTGGATCACACCGATAGCCACATAAGTCTATTCTCGTAGACTCCGATAGTATACACGTTCGGTGAAGTCCTCTACTCTAAAGGCTCTTCGAGGCCGGTAAAGTTATACATTCACGAGGTCCCTCCACTCCCAATGCCTTTTAAAGGCCAAGAGAGTTACTCGCTTTATCCGAATAGCCCACACATCGCGATATGACCTTGTACCTTACCAAAAATGACATGTTACTTAATCTTTTAACTACACAAATACGTTTGTTATTAGATTATTATCTAGCCACCTAACTATTTTCAAATAAGCTCCCTCACAACTCCTACTTTCTTTCTTAGACCACTAGACACGGACAAGCCTAGCATATTACACATAGAATGATGGATACTAATCCATCAAAGCACAAGCCAATCATACTCTTCCGACGGTCCCGAACTTCAACTCCTAGGAAGAGTACATTCGGAGCCGGAATTAAATGCATCAGAAGCTTAAAGCAAGGCTTGTTCATGTTCACATAATGTTATTAGATCAAGAAATAACATTTAAAACTAGACCCGGGGCTCAAAACAAGCAAAACCCCAAAACTGTCCCACTGTGTGCGAATTCTGACTCAATGAGCACGCATTGAGTGATCAGAAACTCACTAGAACTTTTTGCAGTGGCAATGCATACGCATTGCCTCTGAATGCGTATGCATTCAGCAGCAGAATCACAAACCAGACATCCTGTTCAAGCAATGCGTACGCATTGCCCATCAATGCGCACGCATTCAGTGTAAATTCACCCCAACACATAGTTTTCTACACTTTATCGGTTTCTAACCAATCCCAAACATGTTTATCACCATAATACACATCAAAACAACACGAAATCAGGCTTTGATCATACTATAGCACCCTGGGGCGGATCTACGTGTATGATAGGGGGTCCACGGACCCCGCTAAAAATAAAAATACTCTACATTTTACTATAGAAAAATATTTCGGACCTCGTGAAAAAAAATTATTTAGTGTGTTAAATATTTACGGACCCCGCTGAAAAAATATTCTGGGTCCGCCACTGATAGCACCTCGTATTACAACAACAACAACTAGCATGATTTCTAACCACAAATCATACCCAAAACGCAGCCTTAACATCATAAAATCTTAATTAAACATTAGGAAGAGCCTCTTACTTATTTGCAAGCAATCCAAGCAACCTTCAAAACACAGCAACACCAAAGCACAAATTCTTCAACCAAAAACCCATGTGATCAACCCAAAAAGACTTAGACTTGATCACATGCTTCTATAACATGAATTCTACGATTTTAAGACAACTAAACCATCGTACTTTGATCAAAACCACAACCAGGACTAAAACCATTACCTTTCAATCCTTCCACTTTCCTGTATCCTCACGATGCTCTCTTCCCGCTGATGTTGCGTGTAACACCAGATTTGCGGTAACAGTGTTTATCTTGAGGATATAAGGCTGATATGAATGATTTCTCCGGTGTGGTTAGGGTGGCGAGTAAGAACAAGTTTATAAGATGAACAAGTTAATCAGTCGACAAGTTGGCAGAGTTTCTGCTTGTATTAGATTTATAGCTTAAAGCTTGAGTCAGAATCCCTCTCTATTACAATGTGATCCCATATATATATAGGCTAAAAAGTAAGTCGGTTTACTGTTCATCGACAAGACAACTGAGAGTATATAGCTAAGTTAAGCATGCATGCAATACAAGTGTCCTAGCCACCAAAGTGTTGCCACCGGATTGGCCACCGGATAAGCATGGCGAGCGATGAGTAGCGAGAAGTATGGTCGAGCAAATGGACTCGCTTGTGCCTTAAGTATATAGGTAGGAATCACATGGAGAGAATGGGTCCGCTTATCTTGTTGGCGGACATGATCCGCCTTCTCGTTGGCGGATAGGCCCGGTTTGTAGCTAGCGGCTAGAAGAAGCTTGGTGGCAGCGCCGGAGGTAGAAGCCCATTATTCGTGTTGATGGGCCAAGATTGTAGGCCCAATATGGATGAACAGGCCCCATTCCAATCCGGGTATATCAATGGCCCCTACTCGTGCTCTGGCGTGTCCGCCAAGGTGAGAGTAGAACTTGAGAGAAGAACTTTAGTGAAGCTCCTTTGTAGTCGCCGTGATAGAGGCTTGCCGATATTGCTCTATCGGGCTTGAACCGTGTTGGTGAAAACCACTAGCTATGTCTTTGTGCATTTGTAGCGAAACAGCTTGATCGCCGATAATGTTCTATCGGGCTTGAATCGATGTTAGTATCGCGTGAGCGAATTACCGATTATATGCCGCGTATTGCAATGATGTGCTTGATCGCCGACAACGCTCTGTCGGACTTACTTAAATGATAACGCTCTATCAAAGGTGTTTTGTTGTGTAAGCCAAAGCGGGCATTGATTGATGCTACCGCTTGAAATAATGTTGGGAGATAGTAATACGCCAAGTCGCTTATTCCGCGGAGAAGTGATGATCGCCGTAAGAGATTTGAATGGTTGGAAAGTGTAAACGGATGTATCGGTACACGAAATGTCACATCGATCCGTGTGCTCGACACGGCGGTTGAACCGAACCGCCCTTTGCTCGATTGGTGGAGAAAAATCGGTAACCGCTCTCGCTCATCATTACATTTGAATTTTGAATCCTGCCGCCGTTCCTCTCAATTCTCCCTCTATAAATAGAGGAGTCACCCCAACACTTACGCTTTTCTCCTCTTTCACTTCTAATAAATACCTCCGCGATAAAGCAAGGAAATTCCGCGATTGTAAGCGATTCCGACGATTGCAAGCGATTCCGCGAGTGCTCTTTTCACAAAGCTCAACACTTTATCACCTTCATTATCAATCAAAGTAAATTTCACTCTTTTATTGTTTGTCGATTCGATTATGCTTTTTATTTCTCCCATTCTTCTTACAAAATTCATGAATGCTTTGTGATTCTTGCCTCTGCAATTTTACCTCTTTCGATGAATGCCATGAGCCCAAACCGCTTATGTTTTTCTCGCAATTTATGGCTCTTTCTCTCGTAAGAACCATCGTATGTGCATGCTTTGATTATGGTTTCTTGCTATTTGTTCAAGTATTTGTGTCTATGCTTTTGAATATGCATTTTAGGGTTTATCCGGTTTTGAATTTAGGTATTTCGAGAACTTGGGGTTTTTCGCGTATGTTTGGGGTTTTTTGGGAATTTTGTATCTGCTTAAGGAAGATGGAAGGCGAGGTGTCGGGTGTGATTGCTCTCACCTCGACCCGATTTCCATGTCTGGGTGATAAACCGATCCACCTTGCCCTTTTTCTTTCCGAATGTCATCGAGAGCACACACAATCGACGAAGAGGCTAGGGCCGCAGCTGGTTATGGGTCGGAGGAGGTGAGCACTGAGGAAGCTAGCTCTAGCGGTGACGAGGAGGAGATGGAAGAAAATCCAAACCCTGGATCCATTAACATAGAATCACCCAGGTCGCAGCTTATTGGTGAAGGCGCCGAGGAGGGCGAGGTCGAAGATGACGACCAAACGGTACTAAGCAATCTCCTCACCAGATGGAGAGAGTTTTAAAACCGGAGCCGCTAAAAGTAGCGGCAAGATCAAGCGAAGCCGTGGAAACCGTTGTGGTATCGGAGAAGCCCAAAAAGTCTCCAAAGATTGTTGTACGGAAGAAAACCGCCACCGAGAGCCCGCAAAAAAGAAGAGGGCGCCCAAAGAAGGTCCGCCATGTCGAAAATGAGCTCGCAGAGCAAAACGGGCGGATAGTGAACTTGTAGCCCGATGGAGGGAGTTTAAGGATCGAGAAGATTATACTTCGGCGTTGGCGCTGCATTTATATTTCGGGCGGACTATCGCTTTGTTAGTATGGGCGCGCGACCAACATGCCATGGACTCGTGGCGAGACCAAAGAAGACTATCTCGTGGTTGCATTATGATCATCCGGCACCGGACTCGCACCTCCTTTGACCCATTTTTTGTTACTTTTATGGAAGAGTCGAAGGTGATGCCTTGCGACTGAGTTTGGGAGTTGTTCGCGTGGTCATGTCCTTTATCATAATCGATGGGTTGAGCGGGCGCGAACCGTCGATGCCGGTGCTCTTATATTTTTATAGTTTCTCCCGGAAGGGCGGCGCCGGCCAAATCCAACCGCGTAGTCGATCGAGTCATGGTAGACCCCGCTTGTTATTTGATCTTCCCGACAAGGTGGCGGATTGGGACAAAAGATGTATGAAGGTAGAGTCCCGGTTAGGCTGGCCGTTTGAGAAGCTAGCGGAGAATTCGGTCAAGACCGATCACTTAAATAAGATAAAAACCCAATTTGACGATGATGAGTTTATCTCCGAGCTGAAAGACGACCTGGGCTATACCCGTAAAAATGAACCTCAGGCTAGGGCATTTAACTGGAGGTTGTTGCTTGACGTCGCTCAGCCCTATCTTATACAAGCCGGACTTCCTGGAGCCGGTGTCGGCGAACCTTTAGTTGTAGTCGACTTGTTGCCGACCCATCCTGATTGGTACGGCGAGTGTCACCATGGGAGGTTCATGCCTTCTCAGTGCGAAATCTGCGGCGGTTATCCTAATATGCGAGCACCGAGTAGGATTTTTACTTGCATTCTTCTTGCTTCTTTTCATATGTTCTGGTCGCTAATATATATTTGTTCCCCGCAGGTACCATGGATAGATTAGTTCGTCGCAGCCAATTGTCAAAGCAAAAGACCGTCGGCGAGGTGAAAAGGGCCGCTGAACTAAAAGGGATTAAGACAGCCCTTCCCATGGTCGATTTGCAGACGTCGGCGGCCGGAGCCTCTGGAGCTAAGGTCACAAAATCATCCCAGCCGCCAGTAATAGAGAAAACCGCGGTGGGCAAGACTATGAAGCAGACCACTCTTACAAAGCCGCCTGCTGGTGATAAGAAGAAGAGGGCTGCTGTTGAAGAGATTGAGCTCGCGGGAGATGAAAGCGGCTTGCAGGAGGTCCCTCCCCTTAAAAGATCCAGGCGATCGATAGGGTAAGGAAAAAGTCAGAGATCAAGGCAAACTGTGGGTCGATGAGGTTGTGTCTATGGCCACGAAGACAATGGTGCCCTTTGCTGGAGTTCCTATTGGGCCTAGAGGTTGTCCCGCCGCCTGGTTGGATAAAGAGTTTATGCGGCAACAACCTCTCGACCTGCCCAAGGCACGCACAATTGCAAGGGGTATCGCTGATGTGCCCCCATTGAGGCATTTTAGATGGGGTATCCCTAGCGACATCCAGCTGGAGATAGGCCGCGGTATAGCGGATAGGGTTGTTATGGCGGATCAGACTGATCCCCGCCGTGCCTTTCTCGGGAGTATTGATGATTTGTGGGGCTTATATGGCGCCACGGTGAGCATGGTAAACCTTCTTCTTGCTTTTGTTTTTATTCTTTTCGCTGTTATTTTTCTCAAGTCAATATTGACTTCGCTGTTTGATTTTCCTCCATTAGGTTGGTACTGGCTTGGCGCAGTTCGTCAATGATTATAGAAATACCATAGCCGAGCGCGATGTCGAAAAAAGAGCTAGCCAAACCCGTAAAGCTCTTGGTGCCGCAAATGCAAATGTCCGCCGGTCTTCGTGGGCGGTTAAGTGCGGCCGAGGCGGAGAACGAAACCGAGAGCACAAATTTTGCCGAGGCAAATAAGGTTAACTCGATCTTGTGGAGCGAGTAAATCCGCTGATCGCACTATGGAAGAGATGAAGCCGAAAGTAATCGAGGCTCAAGCTCATTGGGAGGCCGAGCAAAAGCGCAGCGGATCTGCAGAAACAATCAAGGGATCTAGGCTCGAGTGTTGAAGGTCACCAAGACCGCCGCCGATGACGGCTTTATGATGGGATATGACCAAGGGTTTTATCACATCGCAAGGTGCGTCCTGGCTCATGAAGATGGTACCCCTGACCTTGATGTTTTAGAGGAATGGATTCTTACCCATCCCTTCTCTGATTATCTAAGAGAATTCCATGACCGCATACCCTTCTCTCGATGTTGAGCTTCAGCCATGCTATGTCCCAGTGTGATCCTCGACCGGGTGGCTCCTGCTGTGATAGAGACAAATCTAAGGGAGCGTGTTCGCTTGGCCACAGAAGCGAGAGAGAGAGCCGCTGAAGAAGGCGAGATCGAGCAGCCTGGTGAGAAGTCGACAGAGCTTACTGAGTCGGAGACCAATGCTGATCAGATGCTGCACCATTCTCTCCGTGAAGAGAATGTCCATAATGAAGAGATGCGGCCCGAGGGTTCTTAGATTTCTGGCTCTGTTTTGTAAAACATTATTCTGTGTTCGTATATGTATAACTCTTTTCCTTTTCTGCACTTTTGTCCGCACATTTGTCTTTGTAATGTCCAGCTTATAATTTTATTCACAAGTTTGTTTCCTGCCCGTTTTTTATGTATGCTTGCCTTTTGCTCGAAATTGAGTCCGCTGATAACAACATCCGTCCCCCTTGTTTTAGATAAGATTCTAGGTCGATCTTGTGCGGACCCCTCTTTATCTGAAATAACTTGTTCGCTAGGAAGTTGAGCCCGCGTTAAAGCCGAAGTTTTGTTGAAAATCCTTTCGAGCACAATTCTTTCTTACCCATGCATACTTTTAATAATTTTTATATAAAAAAGAGAATGTAAAATCGGGCTTTATTAATTTCGACTCATCCCGCTAGATGAGTAAAGATTACAAGCAAAATAAGAAAGCCTAACCACTCACGTCGTAAAACGCGAGGATAGCTATACCCCTAGCCGATTTATTACATGTAGTACCTTTTGAGGTTGTCCGCATGCCAAGGTCTATTGAGCTCGTAGCCTTGATGATTCTTGAGGACATAAGTCCCTTTCTTGATCTCTCTTGCGACTTGATAAGGGCCTTCCCAATTTGCTGTTAGCTTCCCTTTATCAGACTCCATACCCGTGGCCTTTCTGTTCCGAAGAACGAAATCCCCGACTTTAAATGAGTGGCCGCGGATTCGCTTGTCGTGTTGTTGTTTAGCGATTTGCTTGTAGTTCGCTAATCGATGATAAGTCGCTATTCTTTTTCCTCCACCGCATCCAAGTCGATCCGCTCGCTTAAAAGATTATTCATTGGATTCGTATAATGCGACCGATGTCGGGTAGTGCCATTTCGATCGAATCATAGCCTCCGATCCATAGGTAAGGGCAAAAGGTGTTTCTCCGGTGGGTGTTCGATCGTGGTGCGGCGACCATAGTATGGCGGGCGCCTCGTCGACCCACCCTCCTCGCTCTTACCTTGTCATCTACGCTTTTCTTAAGCATTTTGATTATTTGTTTATTGCCGGCCTCACCGGCCGTTTCTTGAGGATAAGCCACGGACGATCGCCGCTGTTTAACTTTGAATTCCTCACAAAGGTCCGAAAAGTCTTTCCGAATTGTGGGCCGTGATCTCGATACTACCGCCCGTGGAATGCCAAAACGTGAAAAAATTTGATCGTAAAAATAACTCGCGCTTTTGCGGTTATCTTAACCATAGGTTTTGCTTCGATCCACTTTGTGAAATAATCCACAGCCTACTATGATAACTTTACATCCGCCTCTTCCTGGTGGAAATGGTCCGATGAGATCGAGCCCCACATGTCGAAGGCCAAGGTGCGGTCACGATGCTCGCTTCAACGTATGGTATCCGTGGGATGTCCGCATGCTTCGACACTCTGACATTCTCGAACCAATTTTTCTCGAGTCTTTAAGAATTGTTGGCCAATAATACCCCGCGTTATGACCTTCGTACAAAGAGCGACTAAGCGGGTGACTCTCCACACTCTCTTTGGTGAAGTTCGATAAGGATTGTCTTGCTTTCTTCCTCTCGAACACATCGTAATAAAGGCCTTGTTATGCGGACCTTCGTAGAGTATTCCATTGTTTAAGATATACCGCCGCTTTTTTCTTAAGTGCGCGGATTTTATCTCGCTCCATCGTGCAAGGCGCCTGCTTTATATAAGCTCGAATCTCATCGATCCAACATATAGTCGCGCGCTGTGTATCGATTTCCATGACTTGTGTTTCCTCAATGGCGGGTATAGCTAGATACTCTATCATAATTGAAGGGTCTCGCAATTTCTTCTTTGAGTGATAATTTTGAGAGATAGTCCGCCGCCGCTGTCCTCTCTCTCGGATTCTCGATGAACTCGCAATACTTGAAGCCGCTTTTGAGTCGTCGAACAATCTCACCATATTTCTCGAGAATACCACAAAGGTGTGTCATAGTCCCCGAGATTTGGTTGACGATGAGTTGGGAATCGCAATAGACTTCAACATTTTCCACATTTAGCTCCTGGCCGCTTTGAGCCCAAATATAATCGCTTCAGACTCACTTTGATTATTCGTGGCCGGGAATTCGAACCTTAAAGCTTTTTCGATTTCCTCCGCCGATCCGGCTCCATCAAAATTACTCCGCCCCCACAACCATTTCGGTTAGATGCCCCATCCACATATAAATGCCAACATTGATCCGGTCTATTCTTGGCGCGCAGCTCGCTGGGGTAATGGCGAACAGGGTTGTGGCGAGCTAAAGCTTGTCTCTACAATAAAATCTGGCAGCGCTTGACCCTTGATAGCTTTTCTGGGTTGATATTGTATGTCGAACTCAGTGATTTCGATTGCCCATCTGAGAAGTCGACCAGAAAGGTCCGGTTTGTGCAATATTTGACGCAATGGACTATCCGTTAAGACAACTATCGTGTGTGAGGTAAAGTAAGCCCCGAGTTTGCGGGCGCAATAACAAGCGAGTAGGCTAATTTTTCAATATTAAAATAGCGGCTCTCCACCGGACCGAGCCTTGCTTACATAATAAACGGGATTTTGGAGGGTTCCGCCTCCTGATAAAGAACGGCGGCAACAACCGGTCCAAGCCGCTAAATACAAAAACAAAGACATCTCCTCTATAGGGCTAACCAAAAGGGGTGGTTTCTAGATATTCTTTTAAAGCTTGAAATGCCTGTGAACACTCTGCTCCATGAAAAAGTTTTGTCGCCTCGAGAATTTTGAAGAAGGGGAGACACCTTTCACCGATTTCAATATGAAGTTTACCTAAGCGCAATGATGCGCCATTGAGCCTCTGATTTCTTTGATGGTAGTAGGCTCTCTCATGTCAATCAAAGCTTGAATTTTTTCTCGATTAGCCTCGATGCCACGACGACTAACCATAAACCCCGAAATTTGCTCGCTCGACGCCAAAAGTACACTTGGCCGGATTCACTTCATCGAGTGTTTTCGGACATTATTGAAAGTTTCTTGAAGGTCAATCAGCGTGGACCGTCCCCGGGCCGGACTTAACAACCATGTCATCTATGTAAGCCTCCATATTTCGCGCTTATCTCGCGAATCAAGACCCTCGCTGACCATTCGATAGGTCGAACCCGCATTCTTCAAACCCAAATGGCATCATTTCATAATAATACAATCCTCCAAACGCTCAAAGCCGTTTTTTCCTTGTCGGACTCAAATGATCCGTGCTTGATGATACCTGCATATGCGTCTAAGAAACTTAAAACCTCAAAGCCGTAAATAGAGTCAACTAACCGGTCAATTCGTGGCGGTGATAAGGATCCTTCGGACATGCTTTGTTGATGTCCGTGAAGTCGACGCACATTCTCCACTTGCCGTTGTGCTTTTTACCATAACCACATTTGCCAACCAAGTAGGGTAGGCAAGCTCCTTTATGATTCTCGCCAGGTGAAGCTTTCCGACCTCTACTTTCACCGCCGCCTCCTTTCTCTGCTGAGAACCGACGCGCATTGTTGTATCGGCTTGAAAGTAGGGTCGACGTTAAGATGATGCGGGCGACGCCTGGTTCGACTCAGCGCATGTCGGTAACCACCTGCCAAAGGCACTCAAATTTTCTTTGAGTAATTGTATCAATTTTTCCTTTCAATAGGACTCAATCGAGCCCCTATCTTTATCTTTTGCTCGGGATATTCATCATTGATGACCACCTCGATCAACTCATCTTCCGCCGTAAAATCTGCTCATCTCTCGACTTGCAATGTTTCACACTCTACTTTGACTAGCTCAGATCAACAACGACTCGATCATGTCGATGTTCTCCATGTTATATGGTCGCTCGATTCAATCCTCTTATTCCCTGCTCTCATCTCATGTATGTATGTCGTGACGGCGTTTCACCGATCGACGCCCGATCCTCGTCCCCAACATAAAACTTTGCCCACCGATGCGAAATGAAGCTACCATCCAAAATCGCTTTAAAGCGGGTGTTCCAATTATCATGTTATAATTGGATCAAGATCGACAACTAAAAACATCACCTTTTCCGTGCGCGAAAGGGTGCATAATCTCCCATCTCAGACATCGAGGTCGATGGCCCTTGACTCAGATCTTATGATTGGTGAAACCTCAAGGGTGCCATTATGCGGTCTCAAATTAGAGTCATTGAAACCCAACTCTTTGAAGCGCTTGTAATATAGGATATCGCGGCAAGCTCCTGTATCAACCATCACTCTATTGACACAGCCCGATTGACGACCACCGAGATGCAAAGGCACATATCCTCTCAGATTGGTTGAAGTCACTAACTCACTTCGAGTAAAGGCAAGGGGTCGTTCACTCCTCACAAAACTACAAAGCTTCTCCACATGTTTGTTGATGGAGCCGATGCGATTCTTAATCTGATTGTTAGTGGGGAGGCTCGGTTATCATTCTAATGTTCCTATCGAATCGACGAGCTTGTCGATTCCTCCTATCCGACCACCGGTATCAAGTTTGAGGTGATCATGGTGTCCGCGAGCGAGCAACTTCTCTATTGCTCGCTTTGAATTGGATACATTCATCGGTAGTGTGACCCTTATCCCTGTGATAGCCACAAAATTTGGATGCATCGCGGCACGTGTCGTGAACCATTGGGTATGGTTCGTATTTCGTCTCTGATTTCATTCAACACTTGGGAATAGGAAATTCTGAGCGGCGTGAAATGCTCTTCCTTAAATCTTTCAGGTTTCTTGATTTCCTATCCGCCCCTCTGCGGATGTCTCTTGGCGGCTACGCCACTTTCTCTGCTTGCCTTTGTTGGACGAAGACGCCCTTCGTTTCCCGCAGCTTGTAATGTACTTCCTAGTCGAACTCAACATCTCTTGTAGGTTCGCTGGTGGTGACAAAGCGAAATAAGACTTCAAGTATCCCGGCTTCAACCCTGCTTCAAAACTACTCATGACAACGTTATCCGCTATACCCTGGTTAGCTCATACACTTTGTAAAACCGCTCATAATAATCGCGAGTACCCTCACTCGTCGCTTTGTCGGACCTCATGTAGTCGATATGCCGCCTTTTTAGGTCCTCCTACCGACTTGAATTCTCGCTATAAACTTGTTGATCAGGTCATCCCATGATAAAATCGATCCAGAGGAAGATCATGGATCCATGATGTCGCCTGATCTTGCATTGATCCCACAAATGCTATACACCAAGCATCATCGCTAGAGGTACACAAACGATTCTCGCTTTGAAAAGCGGATAGCCAATCTAGAGGATCTGCTGTTCCGTGGTAGTTTATGAAATTGGGATAGTGAGTTCCTCCCATTGGAGCCGCTTTCAAGATCTTTGGGATGAAGCACACTTGTTCCCCATGTCGGAACCGCTTTAACATCCTTTGTTCCTTTCTCAGAATTCCTCTATCTGTTTTTTCATGATGCCTATCTCTTCCTGATTTGGGGTTGAGGTGGGAGCGCAACATAACTTTCTTCAATTTCCAAGTCCCCTGTCCCTTCCAAGTGGGTGCGAACTCGCCGAGTGTTCTTGGTCGCGACTGGGGCTGCACACGCGATCGCCGATCGCGGGCCCCGCCTACTACCAGTGCATTTCCTACCCTCTCTAGGATGTGAGGTTGCATGACTACTTTCCTCTACTTCTGATCGCTGTGGTCGAACCGTTTTTGGAGGAATGAATGTGGGCTGAATCTCGGTTTGTGCGGGTTGAGGAGGGTTGAATTTACGGATTGACCGAGGAGGTAATCCTTCTGCAATGAGTAGTGCATTTCCCTCCCGCATTTCTTCAACATATTCCATGTGCGCTTGCAAAGCTATTTTATATGTATCTTGTTGTGGGAAGGTCCCCGGCGAAATAGCTTCTTGTTCGTTAGTTGGTTTGGATGTCCCCACGATTCCTTTTCCTTTGCTTTTCCTAACCGCTTCCTCGTGTATTTCACGGGCTTTAGTCCTTTCCGTATGTATGCTCGCATGTCGGTTGTGAGGCGGGGTTGACATCTCGCCCCATCCGACATAACCCTTCGGCTAACCTCTCCACGGGCGTGCTCGCCCACACGTGGCGCCCCTGATTGGTCGCCTTAGCGGTGTTGCGAGGTTCATGTTTTTCCCGCCAGCCATGACTTATGATTTTTGGGCGGGTATTCTTCTGACTTAGGAATATAAGGTAACAACTGTTTGTATTTCCCAGGCTATTTGCAACTAAAAGATGACCAAACTTTCTTTACTCGAAGATCTGAAACCGGCGAAGAGATGCGTAAACCAACCTGGGTATTTTAGATGGACTCAAATGTGAGTTTGCAATGAAGTTGCTGATCCTCTCCGTGCAAGTTGCTGAGAGGAGAGCAAATGGATTCTCGGGTCAGTATTATCCCAAAGAAAATTTCAAAGCTTTGATGACCGACAGGCTGTAGATGATGATGACTTCGTCTGAGACACCGTGAAATCGTCTTTGTGGTGGAGTAAGTAGCCCTCGAATGCTGAATGATAATGATTTTCCCGGTAACGGAGCCAACTGATGTTGCGTGGAACACCAGATTTGCGGTAACAGTGTTTATCTTGAGGATATAAGGCTGATATGAATGATTTCTCCGGTGTGGTTAGGGTGGCGAGTAAGAACAAGTTTATAAGATGAACAAGTTAATCGATCGACAAGTTGGCGAGTTTCTGCTTGTATTAGATTTATAGCTTAAATCTTGAGTCAGAATCCTCTCTATTACAATGTGATCCCATATATATATAGGCTAAAAAGTAAGTCGGTTTATGCTCATCGACAAGACAACCGAGAGTATATAGCTAAGTTAAGCATGCATGCAATACAAGTGTCCTAGCCACCAGAAAGTGTTGCCACCGGATTGGCCACCGGATAAGCATGGCGAGCAAATGAGTAGCGAGAAGTATGGTCGAGCAAATGGACTCGCTTTGTGCCTTAAGTATATAGGTAGGAATCACATGGAGAGAATGGGTCCGGCTTATCACTTGGCGGACATGATCCGCTTATCATGGCGGATAGGCCCGGTTTGTAGCTAGCGGCTAGAAGAAGCTTGGTGGCAGCGGCCAGCGGAGGTAGAAGCCCATTATCTGTGTTGATGGGCCAAGATTGTAGGCCCAATATGGATGAACAGGGCCCCATTCCAATCCGGGTATATCACCCGCTAATTTCAAATCTTCAATCGGTTCTGAAATCCATCTACTATCTTGTGAGAAATTGAAAGAAGTCTCATTCTCTTCTTGTTTACAGTTTTCTCTCAATTTCCTTTGCCAAGTTCGAACAAAAGACCAAAAGGTTGGGATTCAGACAACTTCTCTAATAGTGGGAAGTTATTGCCAAAAATAACTCACACACAAATTCTAATTAATTCCATTAACTCCTCTTGATTACCATTAATTGCTCATAAATCCATAAATTCCAAAATAATCCATTTTCCTTTATTTAAAAAATACTTAAAATCCATATAATAAATAAACATAATATTCCGAATTTTACAAAATGACACGTCTGTCATTTCCTAAAGTTCAGGATATACACAGACATCTAGGGTCCAATACATTTTCGCTGTCATACAACAATGGGTAGTGTCTGCGGAACCGAAGCACCATATAAGTGCAAAAACATATCAGAAGAGAATCATTGCTGCCAACCAACTCATGAATTAACTGAAAGAACAATACTAAACATCTTCAAGTACAACAGATCCACAGGTAGATCTACTAAGGTATAAGCATGGCATGCATGCCTATAATGCAAAGGGAACTAACTACCACATAATAACCTTAGCTGAACAACAACCATTCATCATATGCTTCCGCTTCAAAGACGTGTACATGTCCTTAAACCCTGCAAACTGTTCTCAATTGAAAATGAATGGGTGAGCATTCCGCGGACTATCCAGTAAGGAGTAGAAGATCCAAAAGAGAGATTAATGATAAATGTTTGTTAGAAGCCGGGAGACATGACATTAATCTACTTCACAATTTGCTTACATAACGAGTTTAAAGACATAATGTTGAATCACGTAACAACTACTTTAACAGCATACTTGCTTTCATTGCACAAAACATGTCCAAGTAACTAATTCATTTACCGTTACTAGCACATTTTTGTTAGGTTGTTTAACTTATTGGTCATGTTTATCCTACTTGTCATACTTCCGTAAGCTACTTACCATTTCGTACTTTACCTATCAACTAACTGTTCATACTTACTTGACATGGACGACAAAAGAAAATGAATCATCTTCTATATTCTCTCAACCGCATCTCCACCAAATCCACCGACAATGGCGTCTTCTAGGGTTCGCTCTACCGAACCCCCATGGCAACATCTACAACAGATGAATCTATGGCAAAGCCTCCGGCTGATTTTCATCCTTTTGGCACCCTTCCAGAGATTTCTCCAGCTCCTTTCAAGTTTCTTCAAGGCACCTTCAAAGGAGAGCCGGCAATTACCATCCAGGAAATTGAAGATTCTCTTTTGGCAAAATTCCAGACCACTCTTGTCGGGAAATTCTCTCAAAGAAAACCTAGAATGGATTTGATTCGCGGATTCATTGCTATACAGAATTTTAAAGGTACTGTGTTAGTAGGTTTAATTGATAGAAAGCATGTTCTTTTTATTTTGAAATTACTGAGGATTGTGTTCGGTTTTTTTCTTGATCAATCTGGAATGTTGAAGGAAAACCAATGACAATTCTAAAATGGACTTCAAATTTCCGTATTGATCGGGAATCATTTTGAGCACATTTTATGTGTATAAAATTACGTGTAACCGTCAATAAATAGTGCATTTATTTCACTTAAATGATTACGTGACCAAGATATGTCAAATTTTATACATTTACTACGTGGCATGTTCATTTGAAAAAAATAGTTATATCTCGACATGTCTTAAAGGGTTTTTATAATGAAACAATTTCACAAAATGTTTTTTAATTTAGGAAACAGATTGTTATATCATTTGATCATTCTATAAAAAAGACTATAGGCTATATGCTATATGCTATATGCTATAGACTATATCATGATATCTATTTTTAGGAGATATATATCTATATCTATGTCGAGACGGCTTTTCAAAAAATAAATGAAATGGAATGAAATAAAAATAGACAAACGCGCCAGAAAAACTATTAAACAATGAGAATCCTAGTCTTGCAAATTTAGAGTTATTTGGATAATTGACTTTGTCATTCCTCACTAAATTTATTAATACATAATAAACAAAAAAATTGTTTTCGTTAAATGCCAAAATCATCACGATCCCATACGATCACAAAAATAGATTTGTAGTCAACTGAAATTTATACAAGATCTGATGTATCTTTTTAATTTTGTTTGATTTACCGTAAATATCTTACTTCTTGTGTGTGTGTCGTATTTGCCATTTAATTTTATGCTTTTTCATTTTCTAATTGCCAATTGGCCATTTAAAAAAGGGAGGGCCAATGGCTTTTAACCTTTATTATTTGATTGGCGCATTATTAATTAGTCTAAAGGCTGGCTATTTTTGCAGCCATATTCGATAAGACATAAGCAAGGGCGCTTTGAAAAGAATCTTAATTTTTATTCACAAGTAAGAACTTTTCTTTGACATGCAATAACTTTTTTATTTTTATTTTTTTTAACAAGCATGCTAGCTATCGTTATCTAATTATTTTTGAAGATAAGTATCCATTCTTCAGAAGAGTGCAAACATCTGTCTATTCAAATGAATTGGCTAATTTCAAAAAAAAAAATTTAAGGGAAAAGCAGCACTTATATTAAACCACGTCAAGCAAACAAACGTCTATGACACTTTGAGGAAAACAAAAACCCCTCATGCGAGGGAGTCGTGCCCCAATCCACCAACCCCACCACAGATAAACCCTCGTGCGTAAGAAAATGAGCTGGCTGATTGTCAGAACGCCTAACAAAAACAAAAGTATATGAGGAAAAACCCGTAGCTATCAGTAAACAATCAAAGACGATGGAACCTAATGATGAGAGGTCATCCTGCATGGACCAAAGTCGTTGCGTGCAAGTCAATGAATCCGTCTCAACAATGATCCAACGATAACCTTTAGACGCCGCAATGTAAAGAGTCTGAAGGATCGTCCCAAGTTCCAATGACTCGACATCAAGGTTACCCGTGATCCGCTCGGAAACTGCATGATGTCATTGACCTTCATGATTGTGAGTCAACACTAGAAATTACTATTCCTATCGCTTGATCTCACAATGTAATGTCCCACATAGATAAAATAGTAGAATTCTCACTCTCTCTTGTCAACTCGGGTTAGCATTTTTAGGCCAAGCGAGGAAGTCAATCTAAGTAGTTAACCGATCCTTTATGGCTTGATTAGCGCTGTCAAATACAGGTTTGGAGGCATTACAAATTGGTATCAGAGCTGACTACCAGACGTAATTATGCACTGCATCATAAGAAACGGTGTAAGAATTACCTATAATTACCTCTGGTAGGGACGAGTCCGGGAACGGCCCTGGCGAGGACGTCAGTTGCTTATAAGAGCACTTGCAGTAGATGCTGTAAAAATTTTAAATACTCTAATTTAGAGATTTTAACAGAAAAAATAGCAGTGCAACATATACTCTATTTTTTACTATAACATACATATTGTGTAAAATTTCATTTACATCTAACACATTCATCCAGATTATGTAAATTTTCCTTTATATCTACCGTATTATGTAAAATAGAGAATCGAAATGCATTTTATTTTAGATAGAGATTCTTTAAAATAGAAAAACATGTATTTAATACCGTAAAATAAAGAATTCATTTAGAGGATCTGATGTAATTGCTCTTAGGGGGACACATAATTAAAATAGTATAATTTTCACCCTATATAAATACGAGACATAAATATTTTTGTCAAATCGGATTAGCTCTTTTAGTCAAAATGAGAACGACGATCCAGATAATTAATCAGATTCTTTATGGATCAATTAATGTTGTCTCTCACATGTTTGAGAGCGTTACACATAAAAGCTGAATGTTTGAAAGCCCATCTGATTCAAGTGGCGGCAAATAAAATTTCCTTTCCCGGTCTGAATTTTCACTATTGAATTAAATGTAAAATAGTAGAAATTTGATTTTTTTTTTTTTTTTTTTTTTTGTACGTAGAAATTTGAATAATTACATATTTGAGAAAAACTCATAAAACATGTCACAACCTCTTTGACATGAAGTTTAAAATGAAAGCTAGAAAAAATAAATAAATAAATAAATAAAGGAAAAAAGAAAAGGTTAAAAGATAAACTTTGGCTGTGGCTAAATATCTTTGGCAAATTTTATCCAATTTCTCCAGAGTTCATAAGGATAGGAAATTCTATAACTCCTCTGCTCTGAAATGCAAGGCTCATAGCTACTCACCATATCATATGTTTGGACAAGTTTGTTAACAGCATAAGTGTTCTTCAAGTCTAACGTAAGGAGGAGTCTTTATTTGCATCATACTGATTCTACAGTAGAATCGACTTTGTGAAAGTCAGTTCTGAATCTAAAAAAACCCGATTTTACCAAGGTCGATTCTACTTTCAAACCTATTGCCCAATCCCCTCGGATAATCATAATAGTGACTTGAAGGTTAATAGTTTGGATTTAGGTAAATTAAAAGATTGGTTGTGGGATGTGAATGTGAACCAAATCATATGCATTCCTCTTAGTAAGTGTAATAATCAAGATAATAAGTATATATGCACATTTTCTTCTAATGGGGATTTTTGTAACATCCCAACTTTTCGTAAAAAGGTAAAATAGTCATTGGGCGTATTTACTATGACCTAATTATTATTTGTCCCATTTATTTAATTAAAAAGAATTTTAATTAAATAATTTAGCTATTAATTATAAAGGATTTAATTATTGACTATAAAAATGAATTAATCCCCAAACTAATTCATTAGTTCACACGCAATTTCTGAAGAAAAAAAAAAAAGAAGAGATGGAACGGCAGAGAGGAAGAGGCAACGCAGAGAAGAAAGCGAAAAAAAAGGGAGAACCGTGTGATCAATCCGCTCATCCGCTCAAGATGCCACAGGAGAGAAAAGTGATCAGTGCGAGGAGACGCAACTTTGGAAAATAACATATTTCAATTTACGTAAGTTTTCGCTTTAAGCGCAGCTTTTGGTATTCGTAGAGTTCGATTCTTGAAAAATTCGTATCTTTTAATCCGTAGCTCTGTTTCGCAGCCATGAGTAGTCGAAACGATCGTCTTGAAGCGTAGAATAATCTAAAAATAGTTTCACAGCAGTAAAACTAGGTAATCTTCAGTTTTACAGGCTTTTTCAGTTTCGGTTTTCTGTAAAGAAATAGGATTTTAGGGTTTCTTATTGATCACATAGGTTTTGGGGTTGAGGATCAACAGTTGTTGCAGTTGCTTGGCGTTTTGCTGACAATTAAGGTAAGAGGCTCTTCCTATGATTCCAATTATCGTTTATAAGGTTAAGATCAAGTTTTAAGGTGTTTAGATGATAGAAAGATGTGTCCATTCGTTGATCAATGATCATCGATGCTATGATATGATTAGATATAATTTTCTGTGTTTTACTATGTTTAATTCGATGTGATTTAGGTTAGAAACGGTTTAGAAATCGTGTTTTGAAGATTTTAGCGTTTCGGGAAAAACCCAGGCAAACGGGCGTTTGCGATCATAGCAGTTCAAACGGGCGTTTGCACAAGGCAGACGGGCGTTTGAGGTTAGACTTTTGATTCAGGATGTAGCCTTTTTTGAAGGACGGGCGTTTGGGGTTAGTGGACGGGCGTTCGATGTCAAACGGGCGTCCATAGGATGTCAAACGGGCGTTTGACCTGTTTTACCTTGTTTTACTGTTTTATCGTTTCAGCTTGGTTTTCGGCTTCATAATCGTGTTTTCACTGTTTTAAACCCTTATTCATGATATGTTAACATGGTATAATCTAAACAAGCCTGAATTGAGCTTCTGATTCATTCAGTTAAAACACCGAATGTACTCTTAAAGGGAGTTGAAGTTCGGATCCGTCGGAAGAGCACGATAGGCTTGTGCTTTGGTGAATTAGTATTCATCAATGTCTGTGTAATTGCTAGGCCTTGTCCGTGTCTAGTGGTCTAGGAAGAGAGTAGTATTTGTGAGGGAGATTAATTGAAAACACTTAGGTGGTTAGTTAATCATTTTAATAAATACGTACTTGCCTAGTAAAAGATTAAACAACATGTCTCTCTTAGATAGGCACCACTATATCGCGATGTGTGTGCTACCTCACGAAGGTGGAAGAACTCCGTGAGTCAAAAAACCCTAAGCACGGAGGGACTCCACCGAGATGTGCGTACTTATCGAGTCTACCTATTCTAGACTTCGTGGATATTGGTGTGATCCACTAATATGTTGCCAAGAATATCCCCGCTTTGATATGCGCAGCGTCTCCTTGAGTCTTGGTTGTGACATAGATAAGTTAAGTAGAAACGTTTAGTCAATTCATGTTGATGGACATGGAATGAACCCCAGATTGAGTCGTCACACAAAGATAACTAAATGATTAAATATCTTTTCTTTATAAATTATAATTGTTGTCATAGCTTCTCACTTTTACTAAGTACTTTGTACTTACCTCCTTTGCATTTTCTTTTGTATGCATTGTGGGATGAGAAGACGAACAGGTTGAGCGTGTTTACGAGAAGGATTTCGATGACGACGTTTGACGACGCCTCGTTGAAGACTTATCTTTTATTCATTATGTTATTCATTTAATAGACTTTTTAATACCTTTGGAGTAGGCTTTTGGTCTTTCGAGACTCGTCGTACGTTTATTTTGGATTTCGTATTTTCCTTTTAATGTAATAAAGTTACATTTCCATCTTTAATATGGTTAATTTCTATTCATAGTAGCTTTACGCTTTTACCCTTTCTTTTCTTAGTTTGCTTTTATTTGATACGACGACGTAGATGCTTGCGTATAATATTAGATTTATTTAACGCTATATCGCCGAACGCTTTCTTCCTGGATAATGGGCTTCAGATCCTGAAATGCGCGGCGTTAATTTTGTTGTGTAACATGCTAATGATATCATGTTGCAGAAGTCAGTTTCTTTGAAACCCTTGGCATATACTGAAAGGCTCTTCTTTTAGTCATAGAGACTGCATAAATACGAAAAAGGTGTGGACTCTTTTTTTTTTTTTTTTTTTTTTTTTTCGGGAAACAAAAGAAAAAAAATGTGTGGACTTTAAAAGGGGAAATTCGGAAATCAGACACTCTCAGAGCCTGACATCTTTTTTAGGGTCTTATTTTTTTTGATTTTTTTTTTTGGGAGCTTCGTTTATTAAGGTCGGTCAAAGCATCTATTCATTTAAAAGGGTTCCTTTCAATTTTAATTGTCCAAATAGGTTCATTTATTTTTTTCCATTTCTGCCCTTCCCCTCAACCCTAAATCTGCCGGAAAACCTAAAACCCGCCGGAAAACTCAACCCCCGCCGGAAAACCCACCCAAAACTCGCCAGAAAACCTAAACCCGCCATGAACCCCCATGAACCCCTATGAACCCCTAAACCCCATGAACCCCCACCGCCGAAAACCCCAAAATACCGCTGAAAACCCACCCTAAAACCACCGCCATGAATCCCTAAAACCAAGACTTAAACCACCTTAAACCCGCCGAAAACCCACCCTAAAACCACCGCCATGAACCCCTAAAACCAGCACCCTAAAACCACCCTAAACCCGCCGGAAAACCCACCCTAAAACCAGCCGCCATGAACCCACCTGCCATGAAACCAGCCGCCATTAAACCAGCCGCCATGAAAACCCCTAAAACCCCCCATGAACCCCCACCTTTCAAACCAGCCGCATTATCCACCCTAAACCCGCCGGAAGATATGTTGAAGAAGAAGATGGTGGAGAAGAAAATGAGTGGAGGAAGAAGATGGATAAATGAAAAATGTGAAGGAGAGAGTGTTTTAAATCTGAAATTGAAAGGCGGGAATCGAAAAAGAGTTTGAAAGAAGGGTATTTTTTTGGCTTTTCAACTGCTTTTAATATTTCCCTTTTTCATTTATTTTTATTTAAGCAGCTTTTAATAAAGTTCTTTTAAAAGAAACATATCCCTAGTGACCTTTTAAATGAATTCAGCTTTTTTTTCCATGCTGCCTTAAAAATAAGGGAAATTTATTTAAAAATGCTTGTGAGCTGATGATTCTAACTTAAGCGCTTTTGACTGAAATGATTCTGCTTAAAGGGTTTGATTTTGTGTAGAAAAATGAAGGGTTTTAGATGAAGAGACTTTTTAAATAAAGAGAGGTTAGCTGTTCTTTTAAATGAAGGCGCTAAAATAATCCACGAAAAAGTTATTAGATGGTAGTAAATTTGTATGCGTCAAGTGCACGGTCCGTAGAAGTGCAAAAGGACACATTTCTACCCTTTTTTTTTTTTTTTTTTTTTTTTTTTTTTTTTTTTTTTCTGAACGGCAAGTTAAATTTTTATTGTAGCTACCAAGGAGCTAGCACGAACCAATCCAAAATACACCGATTCAAACAAATCAAAACAAAACATCACCAAACTAAAGCAAGATACATTTCTACTTGGTCCGTAAAAATCTCTACAGCTTGGGTACAATCCGTAGAAATTTCTACGGGCTAGATGCAAGGGCCATAGAAATGTAGAAAAATTCATTGATCAAGGTCCGTAGAAATTTCTACAGGCTAGAAGTAGAAGCAAGGGGGCTGTAGAAATGTAGGAAATCCAAGAAACAAAAGGAGTATATATGTAAGCCATCATTTACAAAACTGAGAGGAGCAAAGCAAGTTTCCAAGTTTCCCTATTCAAAACAACAGATTCTATATGACAGTTAACACAGCCCCTGCACAATAAGGCAGGGCAGCCTCCACCATATTCACCATATGCTATCTTTCTCTATCTATACATCATTTCTCATACTACTCCTTATCTCCACCAATTTCCTGCAAAACTTGTACCTTTTTTACTCTTTCATATTCAACTATTCCGGCATCTGCAATGCTATGTCATATGTATTATCTTGCTTTTCCCAATGCCAAAAAAAACAAAAAAAAACAAAAACCCAAGTCACAGAATTAATTTTCACCCATTGCACAAGGAATGCAAGGAGGATCTTTTGCTTGATCTGCAGGGGTGATGAGTTGTAAGCATTGATCGTGAAATGTATGGCCACAGGGAAGAACAGCAACGGTCGGTCTAATGGTTGGCTGGTGCTCCGGATCGTCTGGTGCAAATGACAGGTCCAACTTGCATATTAAACAATCCCATCCAACTAGTTTTGGAGGAGATTCAACATTCTCTGCAAGGGATATGAAAAACATTGGCTCACGCATATGTTTGGCAACCATTAACATGGAGCTGGAATTTATACTAGTATATACAAGAAAAGCAGAACTATAACGGGGCTTTATACCTTTTTCTTTTATACAGAAATGATACACACCACCACTTCAGTGAGCTAAACACTACAAAAAGTGGATTTTTTTTTTCCTGCATATAGCAGGAATTGAACTTGGAACCTCTAGAGGGCCTCAACATGTTTTACCATTTGGGGAATGCATCATTGGCCCATGGGGATTTACAACTTAAACCTTAGAATCTTGAAATCCATAATAAACATACAAACCTGAAAGCTATAATCATGTGAACTACAATCGGATAATTTGAAACCCAACAAACAAACAAACCATCAAAGTTACAGTTTGAGTAGTAAAAGCGTATTCAAGGAAGATAGACATTAGATAGAGTCAAGTACCTGAACATTTAATATGAGCCACATAAGAGGTTGCAGGTGGAGGGCTCTGAGTTACAGCAACTCCTTGTGTCCCATTATTTGTAGAATGGGGAGGTACATGCATATATTTCCTCCGCCGACCCCAAGAAGGTACTTTAGGGGGCTCTGCCGCTCTTCTTTTATGAGAGGATTTACTCATAACGTAAGATGATGTCTGAGGTTGATTATGAACTTGTGAACTAGAAGGTCCGGGACCTGTAGGCAGACAAAGTTTCTGATCAATACCATCGTTCAGATTCTAGTTGAAGATATTTTCAAGAAACTGAACCTGCACGCAATCTTGGAGTTGGTGAAATTTGATTAGAAAATTAATCGAAATTCAGCCACACGCAAGTATGTCACAATGCATACCGGGATACAGGGGTCTCGGGGCATAGGGTGGAGTCTGTATAATGCCTTGAGGACCTAAGAACAAAAAAACAGGCATGTTAAAGATTATAAAGAAGTATGTTAGGAATCTAACAATTAAAACTTTGTAGCTATAATTGGTAATTGTGAGCTGAGGCATTAGATATACACCTGAACCAAAAGTGGGGCCAACATACACTCTAGCATTGTCAGGAGGTTTGTAAGCTTGATCTTGAATCACATTATCTGAGATCATTGTAGAGAAGGAAAAAGGTTAGCAACAGTGGGTAAGATAGTCCACAACTTTTCAGAAACTGTATTTTCCACATATTCCTTTTTTTTTTCAAATATTTTTATTTTATTAAAAACTGAAAAAAATACAACCACCTTAATAAAGTCTGTAACACCTCAGCACCTAATTCCGCCTCATTAAAACCTCTTAGTAGCAAAACTCTAAGGGAAAAATCCACTAGGAGGAAAGAGTATGGATATTCACTGCTGAGTCAAAATTCAAAAAGGAAAAATAAATAAATAAACCTCCTAGCTAAAAATTCCTTAAGTCCAAAAGCTCAAAATTTGTTTCGCCTCTTCCCACATGAACCCCTTTCTTCACCTTAACCTCCCTGAGCATTTCTTGAAGTAATGGACTTTCCTCAATTTCTCATGTGTTACACCTTGATGACCTTTGTCGCACATTCATTTCCTTCGTAATTTTGAACGATATATCCACAAGTTTTGATTCAGCTCTTATTCCGTGTGGATGATCCTCAAAGTCATCATTGAAACCCTCATTGAAAGACTACATCATCTCGTCATGTCTTCGCTAAAAATTTAAAAAATTAAAATATTGTCCACATATTTCTACTCTTCTATCAATTCTTATCCAATGCAAAACCTTGAAGCTCGTGTTTTTTAAGGGCTACAACTTTTTCATGAGCGCGCCGATTTTCTACATATTTCTACTCTACTTTTGGTTCATGTTCAACACAAAACCTCAAAGTTTATCATTTTTAAAGGTCTGTTTGAATTTATGCAGTCTACTGCTGCACAATACACATGTTCATATTTGTATCACTCAAGCACTAAAAATTTAGCATGTCCAACAAATCCACCCTAAAATCATATAAAAATGAAAAAGATCACAAACAAATCTCAACTCCAGCTCAAAAAAGGGACTGATCAACATATTACTAAAGGAAGCGTGTGAAGCTATCAAATAACTTTTCGAAGCTCAGAAGTAGTATTCTTCAGGAAGGTTGAATTTGGGGCTTTTGTATGCAATGAAGAAACAAAAATAGAAATGCACAAACTTCTAAACTGCTGCAGCAACTAGTAAATCAAATGCCTTGCCCTTGTAAAAAATTAACTCTAAAAAAGGAGACTTCTCCAAGAAGATACTGTTAAAATATTTTATGTATTTTATTAGTACACTTTTAAGTCTAAATTTGTCAAATCTCTTCCCTAAAATGTTTACTCTAAAAAGGTGACTTCTCCAAGGTGACTTGCAATTCTCTCACACATGAATACTAAGATTCATCATTCTTCCTCCAAATCCATTCACAGATGCAAAGTTATGAGAAATATGAAGTACATTTCAATGCATCCTTACATTTTTCTTGTGGTCCGGCCTGCCTGAGAATTGGGATATCCTGATTAAATTGAGCAGGATTATCAAGTTGAATGCTAGGAAGCGGCTCAGCTTTTACAGGTTTGATTGCATGGTGTTTCCTATTTTGAAGCCCAGACATATCAGGAGAAGTGCTATTCCAAACGCCATGTGCAGGATTAAGCTGAACAGTAGGTGTAGGACCTATAGAGACAAAACAAAACGCAAATCAAAATGCTAATGACTATATGCCAAGTCATCTTGCCTAAAACGGCAAGATGTAAAACTTAACAATGGCAGTGGCTGCCATGATTGGTTTTATTGTTCCTTTCTTTGATGCTCTTCATTGATAATGCCAATTACTCAAGTCGCATTACAAATACCATAAATAAATTTAACAAACTCAAACAGAAAAGCTACTTCCCAACACATGCTTTGTGTTAAAAAAAGAAGTGAATCTCAATAAGCATTCAAGTCTGTGAATGCTAAATCAAATATGCGCAATATCAACACGGAAAGGCTCCTACAAGCTCTCCTACCCATGAATTGCATGTGCGAGTACCCCTGAATATAGCTCAAGAGGAGCAATGGCCCTTTCCTTCACGCTTGGAAAGGATTCACACCATATCCTGAATGGCCTTACAATTCTTTAAGTAACAAATTATTGCATTTCCTTGAACATATTTGTATCTTTGAATGTGATCAGTGCATTTTTAATTTAGAAGGAATTACTTTCTAAAAAATAATAAAGAAGATGGAATTACCAAATGAGTGGACACCTAAGGATGGAGGAATGCTTTCAAGAGCATGACTCGAAAAACCTTCCATTGGCGGGGTTGGCAATCCTGCAATTGAAGGGCATTAAAATAAGAAAAAATAAACACTGAAGATGAAAGAAATAAGAAAGAAATAAGCCAAATATCCTATAGATTAGCGTTGAACTCTTTCAAAGTTTGTCCTTCAACATAGAACCGAAGTAGCATCAGCAATGAGCAAGTTAAATACAATTTTCCACCTATTAGCTCAAGTGATAATAAAAAATAATAATCAAGAGCTAGCAAAGGTCTATTCTCCAAAATGAAAATGGTGGACAATTATTCACTTCAATGCCTACACTAATTAGACAGCAGTAGTGTAAAGTGACAGTTAATCTGTAAATGGCATATTGTGCCCTTTTCTTTTACTACAAATAAATGTACACACTGGGCTGTATAAATTGCATACATAGATAATTTGTTATCAGTATTAGGCTAAAATTGTAAATGGGGAACTACTATCTGTATTCTCCAGGAAATATTTTGCTTAAGCGTACTACAAAAAAACTAATGAATCTGAAGTGTGTGTCTTAAGTTAAATTATCAAGGATTATATTTTTCATCTTTGTAAGAAAGTTTCTGACTTCAACTTGCATCCCCAAAAGGCAAAAACGTAAAATCCAAGAAGAAATGCTACCATCCCCTTGTAAGAAAGTTTCTGACTTCAACTTGCATCCCCAAAAAGCGAAAATGTAAAATCCAAGAAGAAATGCTACCATCCCCTTGTATGTACACAAAGATGGTCAAGAAATCATGAAGGCAACTTAAGACTTGGAATTTACATCAGAAGAGTATAAAATATGTGTCTACATTTTAATAATGCAATAACAAAAATTGTGGTTTTAAAGCAATATAATGAAAAGAGCTGAACCGCTGTAAAAACAATACTTGAATTCAGGAGACACGGATAACCTCTAAGTCTGTACACTCTAGGACAAATCCTTAATCAAATGTCATGGACAAAAATTGAATTCCAAACCAAGATTTTAAGAAACAATGAGAATCGGTTGAGAGTGCAAGTAAAATATCATAAATTTTTAAACTAGTTTATAAATCCTTTTCTAGTTTTTTAGAATTCTGCTCCTAAACAACTTAGTGCTGAACTCAACTAATTCACCTCACTTGACTTGAAACCAAAAATGCACTTCTTAAAATAAACTATCACAGAAGGTGATTCAGCTTTTGTACATCGTATGTATTAGAAATCTCTGTGAGGTCGCCTCAGCAGAACTGGCACACCTTTCCTAGATAACAAGTGATAGAAGACAATATTGTAAAACTTGAGACTTACATTTTCCAAATGGTTGATATATGGCTTAAGAAATAAATAAAAAAACATATAAAATAACCTTGCGAAATGTGATGATAATAACTCACCTAAATAATCATGTGTGGCGGGACCACCTCTCCGACCAGTAGGGTGATTGGAAAACGGGACACCCCTATCTTTCTTATCGTCAAAATTTTGTAGCTGGTATGTAGGTGGCGGAAGAGGGGACCAAATAGGCTTAGCAGATTCTGATGCCAAATCATGATAACTAGCAAATCCAGGATGAGGGTAATTAGTGTTGAAGCTGTTAAATGGTAATATACGGGGAGCAGGAGATCCTTGGTAGCCAGCAGGAACAGTCATTGTTGGATTTATTCCAAGGGAATTGGCTGCAAAACCAATATTTCCAGAGAATTGGTAATGATCTGGAACTGCATGGGAAGGACTGTAAAATCGATATGGATATGGATACGGATTCTGAACAAGCCCAAAATTGTCCCAATTGACAGTTGCACTTTCTTCGTCATTGTAATGGGAGGTCCAGCCACCAGGGTTAACCGTAGGCCTTGGGAAAGCATCAGGACTACGTTGGAAGCCCAAGAAATCTTTTGTTGACTTTTGACTGGGATTGGAGTTTGTGCTATCTGGTAGAACGTACGAATTACTAGCTGGTAAATCATACAAATTACTATCTGGTAGAACATATGAACTGTTATATTGTGGTGAAACAGTGCAAGGAAACTCTCTGCTACTAAACTTTTCTTCTCTATACCCTGCATCACCACCAGGTCCAAGTGCCAGAAAATCGCCATCAATATTACTAGGATGAAATGCTTCAATGTTGATATCATTACTCGGAACAGCCTCAATGGTACTGTTTAAAACTGATTCACCAGACCTTGCAGCGGTCTGCAACCAGTTTCTACTTGCTACTCTTTCCTGTGCATTCATTTCAAAACTTCCAACAGTACACTCAGATGGAATATAATCAACACTGACCCGAGGATTCTGATATCCAGTATCACATAAATCTTGATTTCTCAAACCATCTGCAAACAATATTTCAGTTTAGCAAAAAAGATATGAAATAGGTCTTTGACTCTCCTCCTCCAACATGCTCACCATTTGATAAACAACAGTATCATTTGTAAGAATTTAGAATTAACTTCTTGGTTGAACTTTCTTTCAAATGGATTCTCCAAAGGTCATTCTGGAGAAGTGGAGCCAACCATTCAGCTGTTAATTTTTCCCTAACGTGTTTGACTGTCAAGACATAGATGTATAACTTACTATTCACCTTAATAGTCAAAGCTTTTAGGTGAGTTGGTAATTTAAATGGTAGCAGAACACGGGTCAGATTTCAACACCACTCCTGCCCCATTTAAAAGAAAAAGTACTCCCTCGTCCCGTAATATAAGTCTTTTTAACTTTTTTGTGGTGTCCCAAAATATAAGTCCTTCTCACATTCCAATACAATATTAAATGCTTTGTTTTCACTTTCACACTAAACAATGCAATATTATTAGTTAGTCCCTGAAAACAATACAATATTTCACATTGAAATATTAAAAAGTAACTTATTTATTAGGTTTTCTTAAACTGTGTGAAATGGCCAAAAGGCCTTATATTGTGGGACGGAGGGAGTATTACAGTTGTTAGGCATGTTCACTCTGCTACAACAAAAGAACTACTATCTCTGTTGGACGTGTTAACTCTGCTACCACATGCCTACTCTTGTTTGTGTGTTGACAAGCTCACACGTGCGTGTTAAGTGTATAAATCACACTTCTCTTTAACAACTAAATCTTTTAGGTGAGCTTGTAATTTAAGATTGACAAATGGAACATACTGTACCTCCGAGATCCTGCGAACTTTGTAATGTCCCAAAAGTCATAAAGTCACATCCATTTTTACAGATTGCAGGGTCTTCTGTAAAAGACTGAACTGTTCCATACATGTTTTCCACAGGATACTTGGCAGCAGAATCAGTATGAGCATGCGAAGCCTGAGAGGCTTCATTCTCTTTATCAGTGAGATGATGGCCATCGGACTCTTCAAATAGAGAAAGTAGATTATCATCATCTCTGAACTTTTCAGGCCCCATTGATTAGTTTCTTCTGAAATTTAAGAGAAACCAAGTCAGGCATTCATATCAGGTATACTACGTGTGCGTGTTTTTTTGTTTTTACGAAAGGTAATCGTGGTGTTTATGCAGATAAAGCAGTAACTAGAAGTACACAACAGCAGAGATGTCATGAAAAACATAGCTACAACACCATGAATTAGGAAAAACTTACGGATAAAATACAAAAGAAATTGCAGGGGTGAGAAAGACGAAGGCAACTTTGAAAGAACGACAAAAACAAAAAAGTTCAGATCACATCATCAACAGCAGAATAACTAATGCAAACTCTATCAGCCAAAACAGAATTTCCAAACCTTCAGAACTCATTGTCCAGGAAAAATTAAGATTCCGGAGGAGCAATTTAATCCTTCCATGTTTGATTCAGTAGAAATGGAACAATTATCAATAACTAAAACCTTGGAACGCAGTCTTGTTAATTCTGAATAATAATGGACATCTATTGTGTACAAGTTCCCATTAAAATGGAAACCCGAATATCATAATGGCATTACACAGCAGTATCAAAAGCAGAAAAAACTATCACATGATCAAGACTCCTTCGAATGTCCAATCCACACTTCCACTGAAACTACAAATAAACAGAGTAAGATATAAAATGATCCTCGAGCGCAAAAACAGCAAACCAAACTAGAGAAAGCAGAAACACCAATTCCAATTTGTATTTTACTTTTCAATTTTAGAGAACCAAAATACTTTTATTATGTGAGAGCACATGTGGGGTGGAGATGAACCCCATTCCATCAAGCGGCCAAAAGAAACGCGTAACTGAGCCAAAAGATGTGCGGCAACATTCAAGAATTAACAAATGTGAAAACTACGATTGAGAAACACAAGCATTTAATGGTTGCAGATGAACTAAAATACCCTAAATTCCACCAAAGTATGTTTTAGCCAAATTTTGACCAGATAATTTTTTTTAGAGAATGGTTGTACCGCGTGATCTTGATGGTTTGTCTTGGCAACACGAACCAATGTACTTTCTAGTACACTAGTAGAATACCCTCAAAACAAAACCCTCATAAAAGCCCACAAAAACACCCATTTAACAACTGAACAGATACTAGATTTAACAGTCCCTATGATCCCCTGTCCAAAACCCTCATAATTTACAATCAAACCTGCTCATAAAATAACAAATTGACAATGCCAGCATGAAATCGGTTAAACTAAACCAAGAACTCCTCAAATTCATTCATAATCATTCGTAAATCAACTTAAACAAAAAAAAAAGTACATAAGCAAGAGGGATATCTACTTTTTTTTATAGAGAATTACCCGATTACCAGTTTAAATTGTAATAATTAAAAGGAAAAAAAAAAAGTAGCCGAAAAAATTGAAGTCCAGGAAAAATGAAAAAAAGAAACGTACCGGATGATCACAGGGGAGAAATGGAAAAAGATGAAATAAATTGGTTAGAGAGTGGGGGGATTACTGATGATGAGGAAAGCACAGAGAGAGAGAGGGGAAGTGGTGTTTTTTGGCGCTTAGGGCTCTGTTTATTTTTAAAGGGTTCGGTAGTGGGGCCCCTCATCTCCTTCCCATGGGACACGTGATTGACCATGGGTCGATTATTTTTCATACTCTTTTTGAGGGGAATTTTCAGAGAATCTAACTAAATCGCGCCACTCAGAATGCCTCGATATTTTGCTTTTGCGTCAAAAAAATTGACATTTTTTTCAGGTTTTCCGTCTGAATTTGGACGATTTCGTCCAAATATAGTCAAACTGTCCAGATTTGGACTATTTTTCGTTTAAATCCATTCACTGGCCAAATTTGGACGGAACCGTCCAAATTGTGACTAATTCCGTCCAAATTTGAACGGTGCCACCAAAATTTTGGACGGAATCCGTTCTTCCGCCCAAATGACAGCTTTTAATCCAGATCCTTCAGCAACTCCAGGACAAGTGCGCATCATTTGAATAAACCGCTTGCTTCACTCTCAATCTGGTCTGAAATCTAATCTCGCTTATTCATTCGTTGAATCAGGTAAAATATCATTCATCTCAATCTTCTGAACTTTTCCCCACATATTTACCATGTGCTGGAAACCAAAAAAAATAAAACCAGTTGATAGCTTCTTCTTAGCTATTGTTGGGAAAGGATCGGTCAAGATTTCTTCAAATCTCATACTTAAAAATATCAAAAATGTCCCCCAATTATCTTGTAGTCGTTTACCAGTCCATAAACTTACCATGGGTGAAAATTGTGTAGCTAATTTCACTATGGATGGACATTTTTCAGGACGTAGGATCTGGGAGGATGATTGGCAAGTGCAAAGTCTAAACGTGTAAGGCTTGTGGTTTGAATCAGACAAAACCGTCCAAAATTTTGGTGGTACCGTCCAAATTTGGACGGAATTAGTCACAATTTGTACGGTTCCGTCCAAATTTGGCCAGTGAATGGATTTGGACGAAAAATAGTCCAAATTTAGACGGTTTGACTATATTTGGACGAAATCGTCCAAATTTGGATGGGGAACCTGAAAAAAAATATCATAAATTTTTTGACCTGAAACAAAATGTCAGACGTTATAGTGGCCTGATTTACCAATTTCCTGATTTTTTCATACTTTTATCCGTATACATACTTACATACATGCACGGCGCACAACATGTATCATCATTGATTACGGTTACATTTATGCAATACATAATATTTATCACTACACATGTTCGTACAATTGATTAATGTGTGATCTATAATCAATGGTGAGATCATGTGTATTGATACATGTTATGTACATATCATTTTCCTATTTTTATCTTGAAATTTATGTACGCAACAAAAAAAGAATCTTCTCAAAAAAAAAGTAAAAAAATGAATATTTTTCTTAAGAAAAAGGGCAAACAGTCCCGGAAAAGAACACACATAAAAAAAAAATGCAAAGTGTAATAAAAGATGTGTTACAATATATCTTTACATTATTAAAATCGGTTAAACACTGACCGAAATGGCCCCACTCCCCTGTCCCACAGAATGATGTGTGGTCTGAATAATTCTGCTGGCCCTTGAGGAGCACCAAGAGTAGAGGGACTTCGCCGAACACTCTCACTATCGGGGCTAGCCCGTGGGTATTGGTGTGATCCATTAATAGGTTGCACCTAGTTACTTCGTGGTGAGTAGCACCATGCGTAGTGCCCTTGAATACTGATGTAACAAAGATAAGCTAAGCAATAAACAAATAGGATCTCACGACATGTTGATGAGCATGAAGTGAACCCTAGAGTTTGAGTCGGTTTCACGAAGATAACTTAATAATAATGTAAACCTTTCGTTATGAAACTTAATTGCTTAATAGCTTCTACCTCTTTGCTTTAGGGAAGAAGATGTACAATTTGAGCCGGATTGTGACGACTTTGAGGATGACATATGATGATGCTATGCCATGTTGTGTTAGATGCTTTTATACTTTCATAGCTATGTTGTAATTTCTATTAAGACTTTTTGTACTTTCTTTTCTAAGACATGTTGTAAGATAAGCTTATTTTTCTATTTGTAAGATATTCGTACAATGTAAGAATTCGTTGTTGTAGGTTCTTATTTTCTACTTTTTAGAGTTTTCACCCGAGTCTCTTTAGCTTCCGTTTTCTTAACTCGATACGACGACGTAGAGACTTACGTATAATATTAGATTTATTTAATGTTATACGTGCCGAACGTTCTTTTCCGGACAAGGACTCGGCATTCGGGAACGGGGCGTTACACCTACTTGTTTTAATAATATAATTATCGGTTCCTTTTAACACGGTTCATTTATATTTCGTATTTGCAATGTAATTCTGATTCATCATTCATTTGATATCTTAAACATCAGCTTGATTCTTTCACTCACCCATCCTTAATATTTCGGTCTATTAGAAAAACAAAACAACATGCATCAGTTCATAACTCACGACCCATAACTCCATCTTCTATTTTTGTTTTTTCAGCATCAATATTTGAGATGACTCATCATTTTTCTCGGATATATGCAAAAATGATTATATTTCACCCCTCTCACTCATGAAAAATAATATGTTCATTTTTCTCCATTTGACTCTCAAGAATTTCAAATTTCTTTAATGGACAAGATCTCACTTTAGTTACCCCGATTCTCTGCTTTGGATGGTGAACCAGAATAATTTCGATGAGTAGGTAATTTATTATCAATCACATCACTATGTGACTCTTGGTGGTTGACAAGTCAAAACTTTGAAATTACACATCATAATGTGGTAGCCGACCATTGTCTCTAAAAATTAAACGATCTCTTCTTTGGCTGATGATCGAGAAATTTTTAGTTAAGTCATAACCAATATTCGCAAGATCATAGATCAATCATATCTCAATAACGATGATATACCCGACGTAAGCCAACCTCTATCTCTGGTCGATTGGTTGGATCAGAACAAGGGCTCTTCACCGTCGTTATAATATTGGAGACAGTTCAAACTTAATTTAAACGTGAGACTAATTAATTAGTTAATTAATTAGGTCTCATCATTACATACTCGCTTGGTTACACCCTACACATTTTTCTATTTAATTAGATCGTGCCTAGTTATGCATTAATCGTATCGACATACTTACATCATTTGGCGCATAAAAGTAAGTAAATGCGTAAAATAACCGGTATAATCATTGACTTTTTTATGCATTGTTTCCAATACAAATAGAGGAAACTGTGGGGTCATAGTGTAAGGGTAGCAACAACCTTTAAAGGATCTCTATGTCGTCTTCCGCACCATATTGTTACATAATTTCTAAAAAACGGTTAAACCCTAAGCGTGAGGGCCCCCTCGCCCCCGATCCCACAGGAATACGAGGAGAGGTTAATCATGGGACCTAGCAACTTAGGGATGAGGCTTTGCATTAGATATCTTTTACCAAAAGGGGCCGGCCCTTTACGGGACTCGAACCCCCACCCTCTGGCTTTAGATATAGCAAGGCACTACACCACCTCACCCGCTCACCACTAGGCCATATCTAGGGGATTTGTTACATTATTTCTAACTAAATAAAATTACACATGCCGCCGCATACAGGGGGGGCTAACGAGATGGGGTACTCTTTCCTGAAGTCGGTGACTACTCATAGCTATTACCTTGGCACCAAAGAAAAGTTCGACCCAATGCTTTATTTTTGTCCTAATAATTAGAATTGTGTTTAATTTTGTATTAAATTTCCAAACCCAGTTCATATTATTTGTTCGACACATGTTACTCATATTCAACAATTCAACCATAGGTTACTCAATGATATTCAATAAATTGGTTGATTTGAAAACATAGAATGCATAGATATTAATGCAGAAAGTAAACTATGGTTGCAAACATTGGCCTAGGACATTAAAAACCAAAAGAACAAACATAAACAACATTTATCATATAAATCTAGTCAATGATCAATTGGGATCCATTCACATAATAATATTATATGAAATAATAGAAAGGTAATCATATTATATGAATAATTATTGAGAAGTAAATCAACAAATCACGCTCTTTTCTGTTTCACAATTAGTTAACCATTAATTAGCTACTTTTCAAATTAACGAATTATTTCGAAAACATTATCGAACAGTTGAATCATGTTGCGAACCAAACTGCGCACGAAACGGAGCAGCCAACCCACCAATCTGGCGCCGGCATTGTCGAAGGGTCAACATTACCACACAGTTGTCGGTTGGGCTGCTATTTCGATGGCCTGGTTCGCTATATATATATTTTTACTTTGATTCAGAACTAATCTAATTCATTATTTAAAACAAAATTTGCATCAGATGCCTCAAAATTTTAAAAACTTAAAATTTTAGAACCATTGCAAAAATTTATGGTCCACTATTTGAACCAGACTACTCCCTCCGTTCCATAATAACTGAGGCATATGTCAAAATATTTTGTTCCATTTTATGTGAGGCGGTACAATTTTCAATGCAAAATTTATTGTGTTTTTACTTGATATACCATTATTTATTACACTGCGATAAAAAAAAGAATGTCACATTAATTATATCCAATGACGTTTGAGTCATTTTATTGTAAAAATTAATGCATTAACTCGTATTCTTAATATGCGTGATTTTGACAACTGCCTCAGATAAATTAGAACGGAGAGAGTAAAAGAAAATTTATGGCCTCAAAATTTGAAACCGTTTCGACTTTTGTGGTCCCGAAAATTTTAGAACCATTCCAAATTTTATGGCCCACTTTATGAGTCATACCAAGATTTTATGGTCTTAAAATTTGGAATCATTCCAAATCTTGAGGTCCCATAATCTTGACCATGGCATAAGAAAATTTATGGTCTCAAAATTTTGGACTATTTTTAAAATTTAATGACCTTAAAATTTTGGACTATGTCATTAGAAATAGTTGGTCTCTAAATTTGGAATCATTCCATATTATACGGTCTCAAAGATTTGAGTCCATATGGTCCAAAACCATATTGACTCAAAACATCATGATGATCTCAATTCGCAGATATATCACACAAAAAAATCATGTGTGCCTCCATTTTAAAGGAGCACCACCATAGAGCAGATGTTGCCGCCGTCGAGACGGTACCCCTGCCGTTGAGGCAGTGTGCATTATTTTTATTTTTTGGTTTTGTTTCGATCGTGTGCGAATCACCCATGAAAACTTAAATGAAATCGAATCACGAAACATAAATTAAATTACACGATTATAACATGTTTTAATTATTCAATCCGAAAGTGGGTCTGATACCATGTAAGGAAATCAAATGGGTTGCGCAACGGAATTAATTTTTTTATATTCTGTATTGCCCAAGAACCTACTCCGGTGAACAATTATAACATAAAGGAAGAAGGTGAAGAATCATACCAGATTGATTTAACAAATTGCCGCTTTATCTCGGTTGATGGTACAACAGCACAAAAGCCACACAAGTGTTCGGCCTCCAACGATAATCTGAACAACCGTTGAAATCCTCGTTAAACCGTTACTTGAAAATCTCGATTGAGGTTGACTTTCCTCTCCCAACTCTTTCTAAAGAAACTTTATTTTTACTTGTGAATTTGCAAATAGTATTGTGGTACAAAAAAGATTGGCATCTCATCCCTTATATAGGGAGACAATGCACCACTTACTAAACTCTATTGGGCTTTGTTTATTGACTTAGATTATGGAATAAGAAACCAATATCCTTGTAAAATAAAGATTATGATGTCCAATATGCATTTTAATTAATATCCAGTATTGATTAATAATTTTAACATTCTAATATTATTTATTTATAATAAATAATTTGAATATAATTCCACTGCGACACATTGTAGTAAGCATAATAAATCCTTCTTTGATTATCGTAAAATCATAATTTAGTCCGGAACATCTATTATTATGTGTGTGATACGATAGGCTTCCGTATATATTGGTCGTAAATATAAAATGTTTTTACTAACATACCCTTCATACTTAACGATCGTGACTAACATCTAGCAATGTGTCCCGACCCTCAATCATCGGAAGAGTAGTGTGCTATAACTAGAACCTTTCATGTGAAACGGTTACCGTGTAACTAGAATCCTCTCACATACGCAATATATGTACAATGTTTCTTGAGTGTCGACACAATTGAATCTTATAATCTAAATAATATATTCTCTCAAAGTAACAATTACCTCTTCTTTGCAAAGACTTTCAAGAATAAATGAGTCATCCGATAGAGAAGATGAAAGTGATGACATGACTATGATCATTCAAGAATTTGCCAACTTCATAAGGAGAAAGAAAATTGAAGAGAGTTTGTGAAAGTAAATAATACTTGAGTAAACTACAACTTAGTTTATTCATCAAATGGAAGAAGTATAAATAGTTACAATTGAGGTGAGATGCTAGGCTAGCTTGGGCGGCCACTAGATATGGGCGGCAAGCACATGCATGTAAAAGTAAAAGTTATGTCTATGACATAAAATAAACTAGACTAGAGTTTGACATATTAATTGTTTATATGCACCACAATTAATATGTCCTTTTACAAATAATGTGTACAAATAATGTATACACGAAATAACTAAATATTACATAATATTAGATATGTAATATTTCCACACCCCTCAAAAATGGGTTGTATATGTTTATACAACCAAGTTTGCTACTCAATCTACTTTGAACATAAGTGGTGGAATGGCCTTGGTGAGAATATCGGCGTTCAGTCTCACGAGGAACATCTTGGAGTTGAATAATCTTGGCATCAATCTTCTCCTTCAGAAGTGTCTCACAATGTCCACATGTTTGGTTTTATCATGATGGATGGATCCTCTCGCCATGCATAAGGTGAATTATTGTCACAAAGAGAGTGTGATAGGTTGTTGAATAAGTCGCCTTTGAAGTCGGGCCAGACCCTTTTTATCCATGGAGCTTCACAAATACCCAAAACTAGTGCCCTGAGTTCAAACTTCAAAGATCGCTTCTACAGAGACAATAGGTTGTTTCTTGCTCCTCCAGTGACAAGATTTCCCCATACATAAAACGAAGAGCTTTGTAGTAGACCTTACATGCGTGACAAACACCCAATCAAGACGACATCGGTGTAAACCTTGATAGATCTCTCAAAGCAGACTTAGTGAAATGTAAGCCTTGGCCAGAGTGGATTTCGTGTACCTCAAGATCTCCGCTCACAACATCCCAATGTTGTTCAAGAGGGCAATGCATGAACTCAAGCTAACCAGTGACTCCCATATGCAATATCGAGTCTTGTATGGGACGAGATAAATGAGTTTCCCTACAAGTCTTTGATATTGATCCTTTCTGACAGCAATGTTACCATGCAGCAGGGTATTACTGGGGTCTACTGGGGATACAAAGAGTTTGCATCCCAAAGATGCCGCTTTCCTTCAAGAAAGTGCAAGACATACTTCCTTTGTGAGACAGATATACCATGGCTGTTCCTAGCTATTTCCATACCAAGAAAGTACTTGAGGTAACCCAAATCTTTAACTTGAAATACTTTGGCCAGCAGGGTCTTTAATTGTTGGATCTCAACAGGGTCATCACCAGTAAAGATGATATCATCCACATACACAATAAGGATAGATCTTTTCTGGCTGGTGGTCTTGATAAAAATGGTGTGGTCTGAGTTGCATTGATGATATCCAGCAGTTTTAACCACAGTAGTAAGTTTGCCAAACCAGGCTCTAGGGGACTGCTTTAGGCCATATAAAGATTTCCTCAATTTGCAAACTTTCCCTTGAGTGTAAGTGTTGGCAAAACCATGAGGCACATTCATATAGACTTCCTCAGTAAGGTCACCATTTAGGAAAGCATTCTTGATGTCCAATTGGTGGAGAGGCCAGTCAAGTTGGACAGCAAGTGAGATCAAGATACCCGACAGCGGTGTTGACTTTGCCACAGTGCAAAGGTCTCTTTTGTAGTCAAGACCATAAGTTTGAGTGAATCCCTTGCAACCAGTCTAGCTTTGTATTTATCAATAGTACCATCAAGATTGTACTTGATAGTCAATGACCATTTGCAAATGATCTTCTTCTTTCCAAGTGGGAGAGTGGTGAGATCCCAAGTATAGTTGTCAAGAGAGCGATCATTTCGGTTTTGACACCGCCTTCCACTTATCATGTTGGAGAGCTTCCTGTATGTTCTTAGGAATAGAGTGAGAATCCAAGTCCCGTGTAAACATAGCAAAAGCGAGAGATAACCGATCATAAGATAGATAATTATGAATAGAATGATCGAGTGAAGCAAGATCTTTTCCCTTCCTCGATAGCAATAGTCTATCATCAATGTCGGCCAGGCTCTTGAGAGTCGATGAGGTTGATGAATATCGCTTGTCTCTGGTTCGATGAGGCTCAGGTTAGTAGGCTCTGGTTCGATGAGTCGAGGTCGAGAGGGTACTTGAGGTTCGATCTGCCGAGAATCGTGAGGTTCTTTGAGGATTAGGAGTCTCTTGTGGGAACGGATTTAGGTCAATTTCAATCGAGTTTCCATCGGTGGATCGCCTCGATGAGACTTGTTTGTAGTAGGAGTCCTTTCAAAGAATTTTACATCCATAGAATTGTAAAATCTCTTTTTCGTGAAGAGAATAACACTTGTAACCTTTCCTGTCCCTTTGCATATCCTAGGAAAATGCACTTGCGAGCTTTGGGATCAAGTTTGCTTCGTGTTGGGCATGGATATAAACAAACACAAGTGCAACCAAAGATTTTTGAGGTAATTGGGAAATAAGATGATGGCGAGTGTATGGTCAGAAGGGTTTGGATAGGAGTTTTGAAGCCTAACACTCTGCTGGGAAGTCTGTTGATTAAGTACGTGGCAGTTAATATAGCTTCACCCCACATATACTTTGGAACATGTGTGGTAAACATAATTGATCTAGCCATCTCCAAGAGGTGCTGTTTTTTATTTTCAAGAACCCCATTTTGCTGAGGTGTTTCCACACAACTACTGGTATGGACAATCCCCTTATTCATCAAGAAATTACTTAGGTTAGACTCATAGTATTCAAGTGCATTGTCAGTCTTTAAGATCTTGATCTTAGTGTCAAATTGAGTAGAGATCATGTTGTAAAATTCCTGAAAAATTGTTCCAACTTCAGATTTATCCTTCATTAAAAACAACCATGTGTTCCTGGTGTGATCATCAATGAAGGTGACAAACCACCTTTTTCCTGTTATACTTTTTACTCTTGAAGGTCCCCATACATCACTATGAATTAAAGTGAACGGTGTGGAAGGTAAATAAGGTAGTTTGGTATACACAGATTTGGTAAGTTTGGCAAATTGACAAATATCACATTGGAGGTCACTGATATTACATCCTTTAAATAATTCAGAATTACAGACTTTAAATAACCAAAACTTGGATGTCCTAGTCTATAATGCCATAACATGATATTGTCTAAGGATTGAGTGCATCACCGAGGCGATTCGTCTTGATCTTCTGTCTTCACGAGGTTGACCACATACAATCCTGAGCGAGGGTTTAGCCCTCCCAATCACTTCATGTGAAGAAGGGTCCCGGAAAGTGCACCGATTTTTTTATTAAAAACAACATTCAATTCAAATCTTTTGCTAGTCTACCGGCAGATATGAGATTGCAGTCTAAGTTTGGAACAAATAGGACATCCTTTAGGCATATCTTATTAGTGAGTTTAATGGTTCCAAAACCTTTTGCACACGAGATAGATCCATCGCCAGCCTTAACTTTGTGAATTTGATGACATGGCATAAGGTGATTTATGAGGTTTTTATTGCCACCATATGGGAGGAGGCCCTAATCAACAATCCATGTTTCATTACTAATAGAAGAGTAGAATTTACTCTTGCACTAGCCTGAGTAGCTATGTCGGTAGAGGACTACCTTCTTTGTGTTGAGTGAGGAAAGCTTTGAATGCAAAGAAACCGAGCATTCAACTTGTTATCATTCTCCTCTTCATTGACATGCCCGCCTGACTTTCCCTGGTAGGCTTGGAGGAGTTAGGCTTGCCATGTAGCTTCAAAGCAAGTGTCCTTGGTGTGATTTGTGCGTTTGCGGTGCTCACAGAACAACTTTCGGCTTCTATCAAGAGGCTTCCTAGATGTCTCAGAACCTCAAGAGCTTCTTGACAATCGGCAGGTAGCACTCTCAAGCAGGTTATCGGCAGGAGTTCAAAGAAATCACTTTCCTCCTCGCTTTCCTCATGTTTGACCTCAAAGCAAACATAGATTTGAGATTGGGAGAGGTTTTCTCGGCAAGGATTCTTCCTCTAACATCATCAAGAGTAGGATTCACCCCAAGAAGAAACTTGAAGACTCTCTTTTCTCAATAATGTCCTTATAGAGGCGAAGATCCCTAACATCATTCCAGGGGTGAGTTTCCAACATATCTAGGTGTTGCCATGCCCTAGATAGTTGGTTGAAGTATTGAGTTACAGACATATCTCCTTGTCCGCAGTTTTGAATTTGAGCTTCAAGATCATAGACCTCAGATGTATTGTCCTTTTTGGAGTAAAGGTCTCTGGCATTGTCCCAGATTTCCTTTGCAGTATCATACATCATGAAGTTCTCACTAATCTCTTTTGTCATTGACCTCGTGAGGATGGTCATGACTTGGTTATTTTTTGTATCCCATGCTTCAAACTTGGTGTCGGTTCAAAGAGGGGCGGTTTGGAGCCGCACAAGTATCCCATCTTGCTCGGCCTCGAGATATACATTTTCATAGATCTTGACCACAACAGTAGTTGTTGCCATCAAGTCTGTGATTTGTATAGGAGTGGTTTTCAGTGACCCCAGTCTGCTGAGGCAGCTGGGACTCAACTGAGGGTGAGGAAGCTTCAGATAATGAAGACATTCTTGTACAGCATGGTGATGAGATTTTGCAGCGGATTTAGGAGTTTAAGGCTCTGATACCATGAAGAGAGTTTGAGAAAGTAAATAATACTTGAGTAAACTACAACTTAGTTTATTCATCAAATGGAAGAAGTATAAATAGTTACAATTGAGGTGAGATGCTAGGCTAGCTTGGGCGGCCACTAGATATGGGCGGCAAGCACATGCATGTAAAAGTAAAAGTTATGTCTATGACATAAAGTAAACTAGACTAGAGTTTGACATATTAATTGTTTATATGCACCACAATTAATATGTCCTTTTACAAATAATGTGTACAAATAGTGTATACACGAAATAACTAAATATTACATAATATTAGATATGTAATATTTCCACAAAAATCAAAACAAGTTATTTAGTAAAAAGAAAGAGCATAGCAGAGACAAAAGTGATTGGACTTCTGAAGTTCGTTGCTTCAAGTGTGATCAAAATGGACATATCAAGAAAGATTGTCCCAAAAGAAAGTCTGGGAAACCAAGCAGAAGCTCAGACTCCAAGCCAAAGTCAAGCTCAAAAGATAAAATATATTCTGTCAAAAAGATTTTAGCAGCTTGGTCGGATAGCTTTGAGTCCGATAATAATTATGCCTTAGAAAAGGCAAATGTATGCATCGTGGGCCACTCACAAAGTGACAAGGAAAGTGATCGTGCTCGTGCTAGAACAGATAGTGGAACTTCTAGTTTAAGTGGTTTTGGGGTATTGAATTGGATTGCAAAAGAAAGCTGGACTTCTCTTAAGATTGATAGTAAGATATTGCTGAACCAATATTCCGCTTTTTTCACACATTTTATGATGCATAGTATTTACCATCTAAGGCGAAGCCTTCACACCCTTTTTCACGCCTTTTACGGGCGTCGATAAGCAAAGCCTTCAATTTTCCATCTACAGATCGAGACATAGCACTTGTACTTTCATTTCATGCCTTGTAACTACCGAGTATGTAAGCCATATAAATAGCGGCACTATTTACCCTCAAATGGACGGTTAATACGAAAAGCAGGCTAAGCTCTGTCAATTTGTCGACATACACTCTCTCTCTTGCATGCATATTGTTCTTGCTAATATCCATACACATTTCTTGAGCAATACGTAACAAAATACACCATTTAATCCAGATATCCATGTACACATCCGTTAAAACTTGTTGGTGATATTTCCAACATCATCAGTAGTCTTAGTGGGAATTATTATGGTATATTCTGGATTGTCTTTTTGTTTATTTGGAGTTATAGATACATTTATATCAAAAGTTATGAATTTCTAGAAATTCGGCCTATCGAGGCTGCAGCAGATACCCCGTATTCACGGAAATGCTTGTTTCGTTTTCCGTGTGTTCTGATAAATGTTTTATTTTATACTTCCTCTCTTTGTATGATACGACTATTTCGTAAGGCATACGTGTGCATTTGGTCATGAGGTGTACATGTGCCGAAAGGCATTTTACCATTTTAGCCTTGCTTATGGTTTGGGCCATTCTGATGATTATTTCTCGATTGTTAAAACCAAACTATAAATTAAATGATTGTTACCTTATTGAGAAACGTTCTCAAGTTTGGTTAAGTATTTTAATACCTTTAAAATAAGCAACGATACATGAGTAATTTAAGACAAAGAGACTACATATATGATGTTGTGCTCCCAAGACTTTAATTATTAATCCAAAACGGATACTCATGATATGATTAAGTCATTTGAGAAGGAGTTTCAATAAATTAATCATATATTGGATACACGACGATATCCGATGTGTCCTTCACATCATATGATGACAATCAATTATTCAGACATTAAATGATCTGAATATGAATGACCACATAATAATTGAAAAGGTAGTTTTCAAAGTTGGAAGATTTAAGTATAGACTTAATTCTTCAATAATCCCTTAAAGAATACAATTCAAAAGGTTAATAAACTATTTAATAAACTTTGGATTCTCTTTATGAAAGAATATTTAAAGACACAACTCTTTTTTTTTTCTTTTTCTTAAAGTCTTATGAAGACTAAACAAAAAACTATCCTAGTGCTTGAGGGATTAAATGTTAGAATCATAGGGCGTGTGCTTAAAAGAAGAGTATTTATTGAAGTCTCTATTATAAGCAAGTCGTTTGAGATTGGTCTATATAATTTTTATCAACTCTAAGATATATGATATCTTAAAAGCGAGGTTGATTAATTTAGAAGGAAACATTATAGAATATTTTAATATATATATATATATATATATATATATATATATATATATATATATATATATATATGGAAAATGAAGCAAACGTTGCAACATTAACCATACTATATTCTAAATCCAAAGAAACTGATAATGGAACTAAACAAATGCTATTGTGTTCCGGTTCTCACGAAGAACATCTTTTTGTTATCCTTTAGGAATTAGTAGACAACTCAATTGTAAGACATAAATGTTATTCCAATAAAATTGAAAAGTCACTAAATCTTACATACTAGATTGATATCACTATATAGTCGATATAAGTGATAAATCTCAACTAAATAATTGTATGACCGTTATCCTTAATATTTTTGTGGTTGTTCTAGATATAGTCTCTATAGAAAAGAAACAAATAATTAGGTATCATTCTGATTATGTCTGATCCACGTGATTATAAAGTATATGGGTAATACGTATCTTATCTAATGATGACTAAACTATTCTTTTATGAAAAGGTTATAAGTTCTAGAAAAATTTCCCAAACATATTGATGTTTGTCGGATTATGACAATTAATACCATAAATATAAATTATTGTTTATTACTCCCTTTGATTATTATTAGAAATAGTCGCGTGTACTTAGTGAAGTATGAAATTTGGAAAGTTTAAAAGGTTCACGCAAGTACGAGTAAGAGATTGATAAACAACTTAGGAATTAATCATCAATTGGATTGAAGCAATTAATGCCTAAAAGGTGTTTCAGAAGTTGTTTACAAAGGGAATCATATTCTTCCTTGAAGGATACCGTTTTAGGTTACACAATTGGATTGAATTTCTAAAATGGAAATGACATTTTATATGATAAATGCGCGGTGTAAGCCATGTGAAATATCCCTTACCTATTTTGGGATAGTGCCATTATTCATAACTTATACTTAACCAAGTTCCAAAGAATTTGAATAGATTCCATATCCGATATAGAAAGAAGTTGACATCAAATCTATCTAGACCGATGATTCGAGGTCATCGTGCTTTTGGCAAGCATGCGATGTCAAAAGAGCTTAAAGCCTAGCACGTTATACACGTCCTTGTGGAATACCTCAGCAATTATGCTGGACATTGTTTACTAACTCGCAGAGTAAAATGTTTGTTTCCAAATATGTTGTCTTCTAGGGGAAGTGTTTTTTCCGACAGAAACAGTAGGAGTAAGAATAAATCTCAAAAGAGTTTGAGAACCACAAAGAGATATTCAACCAATGGAACATGAGCAGTCATCACATAGAGATGAGGTGTAAGACATTGCTTTCTATACACAAGTATTCTATGAGTCCAGAGATCACCACAAGCATGTGAAAGCCCACTATGTATTCATCTTGAAAAATGAATATCTGAAGACTCATGTAAGAATGCTTGAAAGACAAGATCTAGAGATATGTCTTACCATAATATCTGAAGAAGATTCCATGTATGACAACCAAGTTATGAACCTAGTCTATTTAAAGGGAATGTCCCTGATACGTGTGACAAGTCTTTATGAAAGACTGAGATGAATGGTGATATGATTACCATTGAATCTAAGTTGACGGCTGGAGGCTGCATGGTGCAAACCTTGTAAATGCCTTCATGCTACCGGCTATGCTTGAGTCTATTCAGATTATGCTTGTTACAGTTCCATATCATGACTATATAATAGTGAAGAGGATATTGGGCCGGAGGCTTGAATTCTATAGACGCTAACATGATGTGTGAACTTATGAGATTCATTAATGGACTCAAACAAGCTTCTCTATGAAATATATATTTATTCTAATAATCAAATGAGCTTGATTTGATCAAGAGTAAAGATGTGCCTGTTGTACAAGAAGGTTAGTGGGACTGTGAGAGTGTCATGATTTTCAAAGTATAATATGTATGACATATTGTTCTAGGGAATTGACGTCCCTATGTTACAGTCAATTAATGTTTGGTAGTTCAAGATCTTTTTGAAATCTCTTGGAAAAAACAGTTGTTATTTTTGAAATAAGAATATATAGTGATAGATTTGAATACTGATTAATCATCTTAGTTCACCTTTATAGATCCGATCAAGAGATGCTGAAAGAGTATTGGCATAGCTCACATCAAGAAGATACTGCTAGCTAGTATTCTCGGGATCTATCTATGACAGGACGTCAGTCCTAAAGATAAGGTGAACGATAATAATTATGAAAGGTTCTCTTTGAGACTGTAATAGGGTCCATCATAAGTGTTGTACCAGAGTTCATACTCCATGAAGAGTCTTGAGTAAGTATGAAAGTGATTCTGGTAAATGTCGAGAATGTCCTTAAGGTATTAAGGATGGTTCCTAGTTTCTTGGAACTTAGAACCATGCAGACGTAGATGTACAAATATATACCATGAGTCTTATGAAGATAGTGGGAGCTACAATCTGGGTTAGTGATCACTTTAAATAGTGATGCAGCAAGCTAGAAATGTTCTTAGCAAGAGATCACTAAAAGTTCTACAACCGGACCAAAACACAATGGTGCCTTCGAGGCACAACGAAAACATTACGTGGATCTAAGAGGTTCATTCACAAACTTTATACGGCTCTTCCACTTTTGATTTATAACTGATATAGTAGTGAATTCATTGCTTGAAGCAATGACCATGGTCTCATCAGAGATTCATGTATGTGTTGAGGCGTTTCCATTTGACTTGATCATTTGGAGCATGATATAAAGATAGTCTGAGTCCCCACGGATAGTGATCCGTTTACGCTTAGGGTTGGTTATGAGTATTGCATGAGATTCTTGTGTTTTAACTTGGTCTCGTGTGTACGAGTGATTGGCTTTAGGACAAGTGGGAGATTGTTAGTGTATTGCCCTAACCCAATCGGGTTGGACCGGATCCGACCGAGTCGGGTCATTTCTGCTATGCTTTAATGTTTATACATATAATAAATGACATTTTTTCATTATATTGTTCGTTTAACGAACCAATTTAATATTGTGTATATATAATAACGTCCATAAGATTAAAACTGTGATAGAGAAATCATAATGGTGATTATGATTGATGAGATCTAGACTCACGTTAAATGGTTTTATTCCTAAATATCTCCAGTCGTGTATTATTAAATGGGACATTAATACTAAGGTTAGACTAGCACGTATTAGATGTCTTCTATCTGTGAAGGTAGTGATATATCTCATCTATCAAAGTGTACAGACACTTGGGATGTACGTGGACGTGTATTAGAGAATGCATACGTTAGATTGACCACTTACTTTATCAAATGTCGCACTATGTGACAATTGTGTAATTATCCTTAGTCCGGAGACTTCATAACATCACGATGCGGATTGTCATGCTTTGACGCTATTGAGGTTTCCTCTAGCCATATGGCGATCATGCAGTAATGATTCCGTAAGATACTGAAGCATGCGTAGGATTTATGTCGCTCATTCGGAAATCGTGTTTCCTAATAGTAGGAGTAAATATCCGGAAATGTCTCCTTATAAAGAATGTCTTATTCTCGAAAGTCTTTGTAGAATGGAAGTAAAATGTTACTTCGAGAGAATAGGATATCCAGATTATAAGATACGGTCGTTGATATTTTGACACTCGAGCTACGACTGTATGTATATTATAGCAACAATAGGTAACAATTTACACGGTAACTGTTTCACATTAAAGGTTGTAGTGATAGCACTTGACTCTTTTCAATGATTGGGGGTCGTGACCTGCTGCTAGACGCTATTCATGATCGTTAAGTGTAAATGGTATTTTGGTAAATGCGCTTTATACTTATGGCCAACATATTCAGAAACATATCGGGTCACACACATATGGATAACTAGCCGTAAATAATTTGTGGTTATAGTGATAACCGAATAAAGATTTATTTATGGCTACTCTAAAGTGTTATAGTGGAAATTAATATTCTAGTATTTATTTATTATGAATAAATAATATTGTATATATATATATGTGTGTGTGTGTGTGTGTGTGTGTGTGTGTGTGTGTGTGTGTGTAACACATATATGTGTACATGAGTAATTGATATATATTTAATATTAGATTTTAATATAATATCTTGGGGAATATATAAGATATTAAATATATACATCATGTATCTGATTGATTTATTAAATCCTTATTCTTTTGAGAAAATAGTGTTTTGTTCTTCACTCAAGAAGTAAATCCCAAGTATATTGAGATCATATGGGGCGCACCATCTCTTATAAATGGGGATGTTGTGTCAACTCTTTTGTATCACAATACTTGTCATTTAAATACAATAAAAAAGAGCTTCTTGAGAGAGAGTTTTTTGGGAAGAAGAAAATGCGACCTAACAGTCGACTTTTTCCGGTAGCAGTCATTCAAGGATTTCGGCGGTTGTTCGTGTGGATTACCGCTAGAGGCCGGACACTTGGACGGATTGGTGCTTGGACCTTCAACCATAGATAAAGCGAGGATCCAATTGGATCAATCTGGTATGAAACTTTATTAACTCTTTATTGCTAACTGTTTAAACGAAGTCGATTTTGGTCAAAAGAAAATCAATTTTTGTTAACCGTTGTGCCTACCTGGCTTGATTTCTTAACGGGTTTCTAGGTGAAATCAAAATGATTAAAGGTTTGGTTGGGTTAATTGGATTATATGAACCCTAATCAGGAATGATTCTAAGCTGCCTAGTCCCTATCCCATCGGCTTAATCCTGGTTTAGTTCTATCTCTATTATTAAACCTGGGTTTCGGCGTAATGATCCATATGATAGCCTAGATTTGTTCTATAAGCTCTCATATTGATCTATGGTGATTACCCCACCTAGGTATATGAACATTTGACTATTGTATTCTGAATCTTTCCATATTGGCACTTCCAAATTGACACACTCGGTAGGTTGGCTAGCTAAAATGTACTAAAACGTGTCAAAAATGACAGTGACTGTGGGGCTCTTGCTATACATACCTAGTATACTCACTCGCATCACTTGGGTGGGTCTCTAAAAGTTTTCTCTAGTGCATGACCCATTGAGATTTAAAGCTTTCAAAATTGTAGGAACTTTCTATTAATAGGGTCTCAACAAGTATATGGCAACATCGGTTAAAAAACAAACAAATGCAAACATTACACAAAACTTTCAGAAATACTCCCTTTTCTTCTTCCGGCAAAACAACTACATCTCTAGTTCGACTCTCATGAGAGTCGGATCGGTTTGAAGAGAACACGTTAAAATAGAGATTCAAGGACGGGTATGTTATAGAAAACAGGGTCGGATTTCAATGACCTGTGAGATAAAATTGCAAAAGAATGCCTTGCTTGATCCTCTCTGCCAATCCGAAGGCTTACTTGGTTGTTGCCAACTTAAACCTTAGTAAATGTCAGAATCTTAATCACTAGTCACCTTTACCATGATGATGCTGAAATTTACGGAATAGAATGAAAAACACAGAGGCTAGCATTCCAAGAACGTATCCCGCTATAGCACCATAAGTAACACAGATTGGCCACTCCTGCATACAAATAATACTCTATCAATATATCCCGACTATATTAGATTCAACCATGAGTGCTATGTAAGGTGTACATGCCCTTTTGAAGGTAAAATTTGTAAAGAACAATGATACAGTCGTACAGAACGATGAAAGAAATCTAAAAAATGCACAATCGTTGAATCAAGTGAGTGGCCAATGGATGAATGTGATGCAACCGTTTTTACTCTTTCACATAGTAGGGGTGTGTATGGTGAAAGAGGGTAAAAATGTACGGTCACAAGGCATTACACTTGGTATAACGATTGTACCATAACATCTCTCAAAGCTAATAGCCCATCAAGATAATGGATTCTATCATCATTTACTAAGACAACACTTTCAACTAAAGTGGTCAATACAAAGCAAGAAAAACTTGCAAGGAGCACTAAAGAAAAATAATGGATAAGTGCCCAGGAATTCATCATAACAAGTCCATTGTCTTATATGTATGCAAATGACCACTTACGTTGTTATCGTTTATAAAATGCTACTGAATTATTATGTAATTATATCGTGAAACACTTTTATAACTGCATCCACACTACTACATTGGGATTGCTTACAGTTACAGTCATTCTTTTCCATTGGGGCCAACTCAAAGAGATCCATATTTAAGAAGAAAAAAACAACATGACCTTATAATCCACAAGAGGTTGACTTAATATCCGTCAAGTTAAACTCCAATGCTTAAAATCCAGTGTACTCCATACTCAGAATGTTTTTAAGAAATATATGGGAATATATGGATGATGAAGATAATATTGCAATATATGAAAAGGTGATAACACCTGCCATGGTCTTTCCCAATCGAGTGGCATAGGCCAAGCTCCAAACCAAGCACCGACTACAGCTCCATGCGCAGGTAGACTAATCGTATAGTCTATGGATCCATTTGCTCTAGCAGTGAAAAAAATAAAATAAAAAAAAATGATATAAAAGATATAGTTTAGTGATGATGTTACAGCAAGAGAAAGAAACGTCTTCTTATGTAATATCTCTTCCCTTAACGATACACATGTGGAAGAGGAAAATAGCCTTATTTAAATAGATAGAATCAAGGAAAAGAGCAACAGATTCAGAATTTACTTCGACTGAGCAAATATCCGATGCCAATCAGCCCATGAGAAACCAAATACAGATGCTGCAGGGACAAACTGCAATATAAAGGACAAAAAAGACGGTACAATAAAGGACATAAGAGATCAGCAAAATTAAGCCCCAAATTACGGTGTCTTAGCCTTTTGAATAAACTAGGGGCTGCAGAGTCTAGTGAACAAGAAAAGCATAGATCAATAAGATAACTTGAAAGATGCAGAAATTCAAAGGCAAATTTGGATCAAATTAGAGAGTACCCGATTCAATTACTTACTGTGAACACTGACATGAGAAGAGACCAGTGGAGGGTCCGTACGTGGTGGCTGTAGTTAATGACATCGGATACAAGTTCAACCAACAGAGATATCAAGACATATTAAGTCACATCAACTCTTATCGAATATTAAAAGACTAGACAAGACAACGTGGCCATCAATAAATACTAACTCATATCCACAATTGTAAGAGAATAGCATCTACCATTGAAAAAATGCATTTTTATATATACACTATCAATAATCAAATGCAAGGTTCAATATCATTTCATTTACAAGGATTATAAGAAGCTTGTTTGCTATCAAAATCATTGATTCAGTTTATGGGATAATATACTTTTATGTTGAGTATAGCTCCAATTTCAAAATCTTAAAAACAAAATCAAGAAGACTTACTGAATGATAGGCGCACCCAAAACAATAGCTCCAAATGCATTCAATACAGCCCCTACATAATCGAAAGCAACAAAACTCATATACAGAATCCAATCATCCATCATCGTACAAATAATTTAGTGTATAAACTATAAAGCATAATGGAACCAGCCTCAAAGTCCAAACAAATTCAGATTCACAAGACAGGACACTAAAGTTTCATTCAAATCTATCAGACCTAAAAAGTATGGCAAATTGTTTTCCCCTTAACTTCTCGATCCAATTCTACAATTTAGACACCAGAACAGCACGTATCACATCCAATTTATCTGTGTTCACCACAGCAATATAACTTTACACAAGACCCAAATGACTAGAAGATCATAATCGCTTCCGCTGACAGCATTAAATTACCGTTCATTTTCTAGGGTGAAAAATGCTAATATAATAATTTTAAGAAATTGAAATACTGACTAACCTGCTGGTAGAGCCAATAGACCTTGTACAACAGCTTTCAGGTACTGTTCAAACACATTCAAAATAAGAACTTGATAAACTGTATAGCATCCATCAAATCAAAGCAATTAAAAGCATAGGAACTTGAGATAATTTACAGAGCGGTGTTGACGCGGATGGTGGCGAAAGAGGCTGTATAGCAAAATAACCACTGGAGCTTCAACCATCTATAACAAAGAAAACAAAAATGTAAAAAATTTAATTAATGTAAAAAAAAAATTCTTTTCAAAAAAAAAAAGAGAGAGCCAAAGGTTCCAACAGGTAAAAGTCAGTACCCACATCAGACGGAGAGTTTGGGAGGGAATTTCGACCAGGCTGAAAGAATAGACATTGCGAACAGCATAGGCTGATAAAGCTAAGCTTGATCCGCAGATGAAATGGATAAGAATTCCTTGTAATGGTGTGATGGATTTGGTGAAGACCATGTCATTTCCAGTTTGCGAAGATGAGGCAATCTGCTGCTGCTGTTTCTTCACCATTTTGCAGATCGTTACTAAGATTTTCAAATCAGATTCCATATATCACATTAACATTAACCCAAACAATGTATGCGTATATTAAAATACACATGAAAAGCCAATATTTGACGCTAACCTGGATATGATTCAAAGAGCGCAGTTTAATGCCGAAAAACTTCTCCAAATTTATTTCTCGACTCTGCAAGAAACAATCATAGTAGTCGCCGGCGTTACTGCTGTCACCGGAATGTGATGGAGAATAGACTTTGACCCGATTCCGAAAGGGATAATGAGTAAAGACGGGTGTTTTGGAAAATGAGTTTGGAAAAACGGTTTGACCACTTTATTTATTTTTAAAAAAAAAGAAAATTGTTTAAAAATCCTAAATCAACTTTTCCCCTTAATTCTTCATTATCCCTTCTTCATTACTGAGACTTACTTCTCCTTAAACCGTTCTCCCCTTCTCCCCTTCTCCCCTTCAATTCCGGTTCTTCTTTCCAATCCCAACAAAATAACTGTACGCCTTCTCGCTTGGAACATAATTTTCCGGCAAAATTACCCAATTTCCGGCAAGAGCCATTCGTAAACCCCTTTCTTCTTACGCATTCTCCCTTCTCCCTTTCTTCTTAGACCCACCACCCGACCGTTCATTACCTTCAAATCACAGGGAATCACAGCAAACCATCGCAGGGAATCACAAGAAATCACAAGCAGCAGTGCATTGCAAATTGTGCAATTATAGAAGGTATGCCATCGAAATTATAGAAGTTTGAAGCTTTTTGATATTTTTCCCAGAAAATCATCATTTGAAGTTTATGTAGTGAAAATCATCATTGCAAGTTTCTCATGCGTTTTTATAAGGAAATTGCATTCCAATTGTTGGGTTTGTCATCAATGGATTGCAATCCAATCCTTTCATACTCCGAATGTAATGCTTTTCTAGATTTGACTAGCTTTCGATTTCAATTGGTTCAGATCTTTTGTTTTTGAAGAAGAAAGAAAATCAAATCAAGTAAATTAGTATAAATAACTGAAAATTTTGAAAATTTTGTATAATGCTGAAATCTTGATGGCATCCTTTGGTTTGATTTATTCAATGAGTAACTGCATTGAAGAGAGACATATTTCAGATGCATGTTGTAGATTGTTTGTTGGATTGTAGATGCATGCTGAATTTGTATTGTTAAATGTGTGTTTATTATTATTGCAATTCATTTATGAGTTTCACCATTTTGATTGTTGTAGTTTATCGGCTGAATAATATATATAATGGAGCTTGCTTATAAACTCACCCCAAAAGCCCGTACAAGAAAATGTGAAATTTGCAACCGCAGTGTCATGAAAATTGTTTCAACGGTCTACAAAAAATTAGATGACACTCATAAAGAATTATTTGAACAGAGTGCTTTCGGTAGCTTATTAGATGTGAGAGAGATTCAAGCAAAACAATTAGTTCATCATTTGTTGATGAGAGTGTTGATTTACAAAGATAATGAAAAGGAGAGGAAAAGGAAAGAAAAAGGAAGGGAAAATGAAAGGTAATTGAAACGGAAAATGATGAATTAATTGATGATGCTGTTTGGTTTAAGGTCGGTGGTAAGGCGTTGAGATTTGGGATCGAAGAATTTGCTCTAGTTACCGGATTTATGATCGGTAGTGATAGTCATTACGACAAGACGAAAGGTAAAGAGAGTCGTCTTGTGACTCGATATTTTGCAAATATGAAGACGATAAATAGGAAGGAGTTGTTGAATGTATTTGTTGGTAGAGTAGACAACGAAACGGATCGTTCTAAGTTAGGTTTGATAGTTATTTTAGCATATGTTTTGTTGGGGGCGGAGGAGTGCAGAACAATGGAATGGTGGTGGTTCGAGTTGGTGGATGATTTGAAATCATTCAACCGATATCCTTGGGGAGTTTGGCTTATCATAGCACAAGATCATTTAATCTTCAAACGGGACATGTCAAAGATGGTTTAGTGAGGACGTGGAGAAAATACAATATGCATTGTATGGGTTTCCTTGGCTATAATGGTATGCATTCGTTTGTTCTAATTTGTATTTGAGATAATTGTATTTGTCCTTAGATGTTTATAGTTTATGTGAAATATATATATAAAAACTATGTTTTATTTGCTTTAGGTATGGGCTTTTGAAGCCATTCCATGCGTGGGCAAGCTTTGTAAGTTAATAAACAAAAAGCTATCCTCGTATGAAAAAAATGGGAATTGAAAAGAGTCTTTCATCGTCCAACTTGGAATTTACATTGCAAGGAAGAAAGGTTTAGTGGTTTTTTGTTTTATTTATTTCATTATATTTTTTTTGAAATTGTAGGTTGACGTTTTAAAATTAATTAAGCTGATGTAAATGCAGTTGGAGATACATCCGAAGCTGCGTCCCACTGAACTTGAAAGACAACGATTATCGTACCTGAATTTCAGTGAAGAAGAGGACAGTTCACCTGATTTCATTGTGGATAGTGACTCGGAGTTTGATGAGCCAAACAACTCCGACCAAGTTGGAATTGATTATGAAAAGATCAAAGAAATGATAAGAGTTGTGGTGAAAGAAGAGAACCGAGAAATTTACGCTGCTATTGAAAAACTTCATAGTAAATTGGATTTCTTGGGGGCTCAATCTAGTAATCCAAGAAATGATGAAAATGAAGAGAATGTACAATTTGATGGAGGCAATGATGTGACGATGGAGGAGTGTGATGAAGAGACGATTGTTTCGAAAAAAAGAAAATTAGATGAGGTGGATGGCAAGAAAGAAGAACCGAGTGAGGGTATAAATATTGTTGAAAAATTCAATATTTTCGCTTTTACTTTAAAGTTAATTATTATTAATTATATACGTTGTCAATTTGTTGTGTAGGAGGCCGATGAAGGATAAAGGGAAAGATGTGATCATGGATGGAGATGAAAAATCGGTGTGACGTGAAAATCAAAAGTGAACGGGAAGAAGTTGTTTACATTCTCGATGCGTTACCTCTTAAAATTCGGAGGGAGAAAAAGAAATCACCGAAAAAGGAAGTCGAGAGAGGAAGCCATCTGCTTTGAAAGGCGAAAAATTAGAAAATGTGGATTGTTTTGATCCTTACCGAGAAGCGGATCCCGTTGTGATGGATTACGTGGAAAATGTTCTAAAACCGGTTGATGACAGGTGTGAAATTCGTATGGTTCAAGTATTTTTGTATACATTTTATTTTTGCGTAATAACTATAAGTTTTACAATCTCATTTTGGATTTAGTGTTGATGTGAGGTCGCTTGATGAAGAAGTAAAAGCTTTTGAACCAAAAAAGTTGTTGAAGGTGGATGGTTGCAATCAAGTGTAAGTCCACTTTGATTTCACTTACGCGGTTTATGAATGTGCGCTTATTCAATGCTTCAAACAATTTGTTTGCATGTTAATGCAGGTAATGAATACGTCATTGTGTCAAATCCGGCGTCGTATGATAGTGTATCCGCATTTATTTGAGGAAGGTGCTGGTGTACTTGATACGTATTTCACAAAGTTTATACATGCTGAGTACGAAAAAGGAATCTCAAAGAAGTTGAAGGATCATAAGTTTTCAAAAGCGTTGATGAAGTATTTGAATGGTGATAATCCTAGTTATGGGAAACCGTGGTCTGTGCTTAAAACTTTATATGTGCCTGCAATTGAGAGTGATCATTTCATGTTGTTGCGAATTGATTTCGAAAAAGGACAAATTTTGGTGTATGATAGCATGCCATCACATGTGCGAAAGGGAGTGCTAAATAAGTTCTTGACACCGTTTCAAGTTGTTATTCCGAGTATGTTAAAGAGATTTGTAGTTGGGTACGAGAACTACAGCTTTAAAAGCTTATTGTTGAGAAGGTGGAAGGTTTGCCTATTCAAGACAACGGGTATGTTGTTACCAAATACTAAGCATCGCTTATTATTATGTTTGAGTATTTTGTTAAATTGTTTGATATAATTACTAACTCTCTTTTGATACTTTTGGTAGAATGACAGGAATGTTTGTCCTAAAATACGTGGAGTTCTTGACGGGCAAATTGGATGTATGTTCCATGCAAGTTAACAAGATGAAATATTGGAGGAAGAAGTTGGTCGGTGAACTCCTTGCTTGGGATTTCGATCCATGATCATTTTTAAACTTGAATTTGATTGTAACTTGAATTTGATGGGTGTTAAACTTGAATTTGATTGTACTTGAATTTTGTTGGAGGGATTTTGCATCACTAAACAAAAAGAAAATTTATAAACCCTAACCTAATTGCAAAACTAACTCCTAACCGGCCGAATACCGGGTTGTTGATAGTAGAGCGAGATAAGTAAGGGGTCGATCCACAGGAATTGGGATGTTGAATCTAATTTCATTAACTCTCTCAATTGTTACTCAAAGAATGAATAAACAAAAGAAACGAAAGAACAAAACATAAAAACATAAAAACAGAAAAACATAAACGAACAATCAAAATAAATCTAACCTAAGAAACATGGGAACAACCAAAGTACAAACCTAAGTGATTTCAATTCTAGTTAATCTCATGATTCTAATTCAGTTTGTGGTTTCACCCTTTCACGAGACACAAATCCCTAATCTCTTAGTGAACTTATCTCTCAAGCTATGAAAGCCTACTTTCGTAGTGAATTCAATTATCTATCTCTCATCTTTCGAGTGTTGAGAGGACTGATTTACCAAACAAAACTCGGGTGTAGATTCAATTAACTCGCTTTTAAAGAACCTAACAACCTAGGAATCTAACTCATTAACTTGTCATCATTAATGGCTAAAAACCCTATCTTTCTATGGTGATCTAACGCTTATGCAACTTCCGTATTATAAACATCAATCGTGAACTAATCTTTCGATTCTAATTCATACGGCATACAAATCGCATAGAAAAATACAAACTAAATCAAACGTCATGAAGAAAAACTGAATTAAATTAATCATAAGAGAACTCACATAGTCTTGGATACAATGGTTGAAACACCATGGAAACGAAAAGAAAAGCTACATAATCTACTCCTAATCTAACCTCGGTTCACCCGAGCACAAGGCTCGGGTGACCGGCCTTCAAACTCCCAAGATGCGGCAGCTTTCTTTTTGTGTGAAGAAAAATATTGATGAATTAGGGTTGGGGCGACGGCTGTTTAAATAGAAGATTAAGTCGGTTTAGGCAAAGCGGCGGCGGACGCTCGCTTGAATACATGGACGCCCGCCCATTTGCCTTGACGGAGAGTCAACGCTGCGTCACCTTGCGTCTGGAGACTCAATGTAAAATCTCTTCTAGGGCGCCGTCCACTTCACCAAACGCCCGTCCCACTATTGAACGCTGTCGCTTGGATGGACGCCGTCCATATTGACTTGAAATCGAATTTCTTGATTTTTCCATCTTTATCTTGATTTATTTCTTTCCTTATCTCTTTTATTCTTCCATATCTTTAATTGATCCTCTTCCATCTCGAATTTAGCCTTTTAGGATCATCTTTTCCATCATTAATTGGGTATCTACAAATATCAAAACATACCAAAACGTAATAATTTCCAAAATAATATAAAACATCAAATAAACATAAAAATCGATACGCTTTCATATTTAATCATTAAAACCTTATTTACTCAATATTTGACTATAAGGCCCGATATCTATGAAAATAATCCATATATGGGGGAAATTGATTCATAAAATATATATGAAAATCACTATAATTTGGCCCTAAACAAATTTGATGGGTGTTAAACTTGAATTTGATTGTACTTGAATTTGATGGGTGTTAAACATGAATTTGATGGATGTTAAAGCTAATTACAATCCTACAAATTGTTCTCTGTAAAAACAAGTAGTAGTGTGTTTTAAGTGTGAAACTAACTTCAACTTGTTTTTGTTACAGAAAGTTATAAATTAGGTGAATGATTAGCTTAAAAAACAAAAAGTAACCATATCCATGGTTTACGTACAAACACAAACAAATCAACCATTACAAGTTTACAACAAAACCCATGGATAATAAGTTTACGGAATACGGACCATAACTCAAATTCATGTCTACATTACACATTAGCAAATAATTACACCTTCGGAGTCCGAAGAGTCGACTTCATTTCCACACGAATCATAGTAATACCTATATTGTGCGCCCTTTGCCTTTCATCTTCTTCTTCCTCTTCCATTTCAATTGCAATTTTTCTCATCGCCTCCTCAAAATCCTCCATTTCCTTAATCCTCTTTTAAGTATTCTTTACGAAGAATATCTTCAAGTTCCTTAATCTCTTTCATCATCTCTTCATATTCTTGTCGTTGAAGATCTTCAATCTCCTCAATACTCAAATACACCATTCTCATCATTCTTAGCCACCTAAGATTTTGCAGAATAGATGAAAATGACATCAATACCCCCCATAACAATTGAGGTTCATAAATAGGATAATAATTTACAAATTACAACAATGCCTTTGTTCAAATCATGATAATATATACACTAAAGAGGAAAATTCCCTTTGTAGAAAAGTACTTCATGAAGCTTGAAAATAAATAAAACAGAGGAGGAAGAGGGAATGTAGCCCAAGAATAGAGAACCTCATATTGAATGTAACCCAAAAAATAGAACCACATGAATAATGCAACCGAAGCTGGGGAACAATTAAAAATAATGCAATCTCGACAAGGAAAAGTGGGCACATGATGTATATATAAACTCACAGTACTCAAATATGCTGCCAGTTTTCGTGCCATGAGTGAAGGGCATGAGTTATTGAGTTTCATACAAACAAAATTACCATAAAAAAAACGGTTTTTGATTCCAAAGAGAGATGGCCCAACAACATATTTCCCACAAGAACAAACACCTGCATATACCGTTAAAAACAATGAAGAGAAAAAAAACAGAGAACAAAAAAAAGCACAATCGCACCAAGAAAGAGAACAAACACCCGACATACCCGAATATCAATTAAGAGCTGCAGAATCACCTGTGGGGCGCCGTGTGTTGGGAGGGAGGAGAGGCCGATTTTGGCGCTGGTTTGGGAGGGCGAGAGAGGCCGATTTTGGCGCTACAAGAAAGAGGGACGACAAAATTAGGGTTTTGGTTTTTTGGTGTGTGATGCTTTATATAGGGTGCCAAGAACGAGCTCATTTATCGATTTAATCGAGTTCGATCTTGTCATAACGCCTCGAAATGAATGAATCATATCACGCTCGATCGACTCGGATTACCGTAATCGCTTTAATCGAGCACCGATTTAACGTGGGAGATGAAGTGTAATTGCCTTAATCAATCAAGATCACAGTAATAGCCTCGATCGAACCTCGATCTATCGTCTTATTAGTGTGATCCGAGTTGATCAATCATAATAAGATGTTAGATCGAGGTTCGATCAAGGCGATTACTGTGATCAGGATTGATTACACATAATAAGATGTTAGATCGAGGTTCGATCAAGGCGATTACTGTGATCAAGGTTGATTACGCATAATAAGATGTTAGATCGAGGTTCGATCAAGGCGATTACTGTGATTAGGGTTGATTACACACAATAAGATGTTAGATCGAGGTCCGATCAAGGCGATTACTGTGATCAAGGTACATTACACATAATAAGATGTTAGATCGAGGTTCAATCAAGGCGATTACTGTGATCAAGGTACATTACACATAATAAGATGTTAGATCGAGGTTCGATCAAGGCGATTACTGTGATCAAGGTACATTACACATAATAAGATGTTAGATCGAGGTTCGATCAAGGCGATTACTGTGATCAAGGTACATTACACATAATAAGATGTTAGATCGAGGTTCGATCAAGGCGCGATTATCGTGATCAAGGTTGATTACGCATAATAAGATGTTAGATCGAGGTTCGATCAAGGCGACATCGTGTGATTGGGGTTGATTACACACAATAAGATGATACAACGAGGTTCGATCAAGGCGATTCATCGTGATCAAGGTTGATTACGCATAATAAGATGTTAGATCGAGGTTCGATCAAGGCGACATCGTGATCGTGGTTGATTACACATAATAAGATGTTAGATCGAGGTTCGATCAAGGCGATTATCGTGATCAAGGTTGATTACGCATAATAAGATGTTAGATCGAGATCGATCAAGGCGATTACTGTGATTAGGGTTGATTACACACAATAAGATGTTAGATCGAGGTTCGATCAAGGCGATTACTGTGATTAGGGTTGATTACACACAATAAGATGTTAGATCGAGGTCCGATCAAGGCGATTACTATGATCAAGGTACATTACACATAATAAGATGTTAGATCGAGGTTCGATCAAGGCGATTACTGTGATCAAGGTACATTACACATAATAAGATGTTAGATCGAGGTTCGATCAAGGCGACATCGCGATCGTGGTTGATTACACATAATAAGATGTTAGATCGAGGTTCGATCAAGGCGACATCGCGATCGTGGTTGATTACACATAATAAGATGTTAGATCGAGGTTCGATCAAGGCGACACATCGCGATCGTGGTTGATTACACATAATAAGATGTTAGATCGAGGTTCGATCAAGGCGATTACTGTGATTAGGGTTGATTACACACAATAAGATGATACAACGAGGTTCGATCAAGGCGATTACTGTGATCAAGGTTGATTACGCATAATAAGATGTTAGATCGAGGTTCGATCAAGGCGATTACTGTGATCAGGGTTGATTACACATAATAAGATGTTAGATCGAGATTAAGAAACAGGTTCTAGGTATCTTATAAATACACAAAAGTCATACACATTTTAATTCTTCGATCATAGTAAATACACAAAAGTCATACACATTTTAATGCCAAATCTCGTTTAGTTAATTACTTGAACATAATAAATACACAAAAGTCATAATTTTAATGCCTAACCAAAAGCCATGTACATCAATACACATTAACAACACATCATCTTCCATTTTGAAGCAAAACAATCGCAATTGCTGCAACATCCTTCATAATCACTGCAACATCCTGCATAACAATTATAAAGATGCAACAATAAGTTCGAGATTAAGAAACAGGTTCTAGGTATCTTATAACACAAAACAACTTTCTCTTTTTCAAAAAAACAACAAAAACCAAGCAGGGAATCACCAGATTTATGTAACATTTCAAAAACATTCACACTATAAATTTTTAACCTTCAAAAGAAAGAAAGAAATACATTTACCTAAGGAATCACGCCAAAATAGGAGTAGCATCTTTTTCTTGCGCTTTCTTGGTTTCACCGCCTTTGGCACATCTCCGGCAGATGGGATTCTCTTATTAGATTTAGGACGCCCGCTCTGTCGCTTCTCCAACAACGGTGGCAACACCTTCATGGCAAGCACATCATCAGGAAATTCACAATCCGCTACATTTGGCAAGGGTAACACACTTTTGGAATAAGCTTGCCTCCAACATTCGGTCTTGAAAATACCAATCGCAATAATCGTATGCGTTTACTTTTCTTCTTAGCCACACATCGTCATGGTCATATGGAATCCGATCTAAATCGAATTTCTTACATGTACATGTCCGTTTGACTAAATCCACAATGTAATTAATCATCGCATCCAAGTCAAGTACATCATATTTTTCTTGGACAATTAGACTAACAGTAAACTTCGAAACAAACTTGTATTTATTCTTCACTATTCCTTGAATTTTCGGAGTGAGAGGAGTTGAACACATCGCAGCTTCTGAACTTCTTTTAGCAAACCATATTTGCAAAACATCCCGAATATATTTAAGAAACCCAACTATAGAAAACTCACGCGCACGCCTTAGCTTACCGTTCAATGACTCGGCATCGCTCGTTGTCATTATATTATAACGCTTCTCCGGAAAATGAGCTCTGCACCATAAAGGAAACGATGCTTCATCCAAATACACAAAGAATATCCTTAGTCGGATCAGATTCTCGCACTTCTCAAAGATCCCTACATTTCTTACATAACGCTTCGAACTTCAATTTAAATAATCGTTCGGTATATGCATGTGCAGCTTTAATAAAAAGACCCGTTAAACCGCGTCTTGGATAATGAGTCCTCAAGTTTTTTGCATGTGATGAGCACAAAGTCCATGATGCGCTTGCTTGTACACTTCTTTAAATCCATGCGTAATACTTTCACCCGATCGTAAAGTATCACTAAATCCTTAGGTGTCACCTCAGAATGGGTTTTAATCTTTGAAAGAACCATGTCCAAGATAAATTGTTTTCGAATCAACAATAGCCCATGCAAGCGGAAATATTTGATAATTACCATCTTGACATGTTGCAATAAGTAAAGTCCTTTTTGTAAATAGATTTTAAATGCGCATCCGTCCACGTAAATTATCGCCGCATTGATGATTGAAAACCATGTATACTTGCACCAAGTGCCATAAAACAATACTTGAATCTATGGTCCCCAACGGTGTGAATGTCTGTCACACTGTGTCGGGTTTGTCTTCTTCAATCTATGAAAAACTTTGGCAACTTACCAAACTTTTGTGTGGATCGCCCATTAATCCAATTGCATAATTTCTAGCCGAGATAGCCTTGGGATAAGATATCTCGCATTTAAACTCTCGATTAAAATTTGCGATGATATCATTTGCAAAGTGAAAACACATTCGGCACGCGTACATAGTTCGGAGAATAATACCTTCCAATTAGCTTGTACGAAGCATGTCTATGATCCTTTCGATGGACAATAGGTAAGCAAGTATGCTTACTCGGATACCTTTGGACTTCAAAGCATTTAGATGTATCGACCCTAGTTGCCCTCAAACGCCAATTACATTCTTTCGAGGCACACACCACTACATAAACCATGGTATTGGTAGACTGAACATCAAACTCAAAATGGAACTTCACAGCCAACATCTCAACTTTATATTTCAACAAACCTTTTTTGGCAAAACGGTCATTCACATGAATGTCTTCATTATCAGGAATGCTCACTATTGTTTCTTCATCAAGACCAAAATCATGTTGGATTACATTACGGTTACAATCAACTCCGATAAATGTATCCATGTTTGGGGATTCTCGATCATCACCCGTAAAAGTATCATCGACCGACAAACCTTCATCCTTCTCATTTAAATTACCATCATCAACATTCAATGTACGTGGCGAGGCCGTTTCTACAAAACAATCATCACCCAAGATGTCCAACAGAGGATCTTGCAAAATATTGTTCAAACATGTCTCTTCAATGGGTACACTTGAAAGTACACTTTGACTAACAATATTATCATCGAATGTGCATTGACTTACCGCTTTTAAATCGCGCTCTTCAAGATATGGTTCTTTTAAATGCGTCTTTTCCAGATATGGTTCTTTTAAATGCATCTCTTCAAGATATGGTTCTTCAATGGGTACACTTGTTGTGAAACTTTGACTAACATTATTATCCTCCCATGTATCTTGACTTACTATGTTCAAAGGTGCCTCTTCAACATATTCTTCTTCATTCACAATAACATCATCACGGTTTCTTGCTTCAATTTCAATATACATGTCGGCTTCTTTTCTTTTCAAAGATACTAATAACGATCTTTCCTGGATCATAAACCAACAAGAAATGTCTCAACCGCTTATCACAAGTAATTACCATCGGCAAAGCTTTACCTATGGGGGCCATCCATTTCATCTCAAAATCATAAATACTTGTGTCAATTCCCAATTCAACTCTCAATTTTTCACACAACTCACCATATGAAATATTTTTTTTCACAAATACGGTCGTCGACAATTTTTCTACTTCATGATTCACAAATGACCAAGACCAAACACCATCCATATTCTCCTCAAACCCAACCGGACAACACACAATAAACCAAGCTTCATCTTCATCAACCATGGCACATCTATAATTCAAATTAATAGTCATCAGTATTCATCATAACATTCAATTTGTCATATCCAAGAGTGTCTAAAACCATTATAAAGAGATGCAACAATAAGTTCGAATTTAAGAAACAGGTTCTAAGTATCTTTATACTACAAAACAAGTTTATGTCTTTCAAAAAAAAAAACCAACAAAAACAAGTACTGCAGTGTTTATGATCAAAACAAACAAAAAGTTCTACTTTTTTATTGCTTTCTAATCACAACTTGAATCGCAATCGCAAATCAAAGATGCCACATTAAGAGCTTGATTAAGAAACAAGTTCTATACATCTTTATATCACAAATAACTTCAATGTATTTTGTTTATTTTTTAGTATGATCATAAACCCAAAATGAGCCAAAATATTTTGTTTATGATCATAAACCCAAAATTGAGCAAAAATAAAAGTTCTTCATCTAATCTTAAATCCTTCTGAACCACAATTTGCTTTCAAACACAATTTATTTCAAGCATATCAAACAACTTGTGGCATTTTCTTCAATAGCAGCAATTTAATCAATCAAGATACACTCCATTAAACCCTATACAAATTAAACAATGTCATTTAATCAAGAAATAAATGGGATCAAACCACACAAATGGGGCTTCTAACAGGAAGTTAACTCACCAAAATATATGTCCTCAAATAAGCAGAATGACCAAAAATCGAGCTCAATTGAAAGTGGAGGAGAACGGAGGACAACCAGACGTTGAAGTAGAGGAAAAACCACCGGATGATGGGTCAATCGTGATTTTCCGGCAATGATTTGGCGGGTAGGCCGTTTTTCCGGCGATGATTGGCGGTTATCTGTTTTCCGACGACAAAAAGTAATTTCCCGACATTGATTGGGGATTTGGGAGAGAGATAATGAGAAGAGATTAATTTAGATAGGATGGATATAAGGATAATGAGGGGTATAATAGGTATTTTATAAAAACACCCTTTTTAACTCATTTTTTTACAACAAAACCTTTTTACATAACTTTTTTGGTCAAATGACCTTCTTTACTCACGGCCCCATTCCGAAATTGTGAAGATTTAAAAGCAGAAAATATTGAGGGAAAAAAAAAAAAAATCACACCAACAATACTATTGCCAATTTGCCATAGATGGGAGAAATGTCGGGAATTTTTTTTTTCAGGCCTAAAAAAGGCTTGGCTTTTTTTTATAGGTTGAACTTTATTGCCGTGGCCGAAAACAGGTGTTCCTACAATATATATACGGGAAGGGCAATTCACGGACTTATTATGTGTGGGAAATGACTAAATTCCGTATATAACATCAAAGGATGCTATTGATGGGGCGAACGGCTTTTCCGGACTTGTTACGTACGGAAATTGTGCTTCATGTACATAATATTGGAGGAATTGTGCTTCATGTACATAATATTGGAGGGATCCGGCAATAACAATTAGAAATCCTTATTGACGGGGCGAGAGAGCAATTCAACACAGTCTATTTATATATCACAATCTATTTAGAGTAATGATAGAGTCACAACGCATTTACACAACGGATTGACACAACAATCATTTATGCCCTTCATTGTTGTGGGATTTTAATTGATTGCTCTCTCTCCCTTCACAATAAGGATTTGTGTGTGTGTGTGAGTGTGTGTGTATATATATATATATATATATATATATATATATATATATATATATATATATATATATATATATATATATATATATATATTATCGAGAGAAAGAAATTTTACATTCGAGATCATTGTATATTTACATATTTGTACTAAACATATATATATATATATATATATATATATATATATATATATATATATATATATATATATATATATATTATCGAGAGAAAGAAATTTTACATTCAGATCATTGTATATTTACTTATTGACTAAACATATATATATACAAGATGAATCAAAATTATTACATTCAAAACATATATCAAAATTTTTACAATATCATTTCTACAAGATGAATTTCGATATTGTAGAATTTTTGATATTGTAGAAATTTATTTCTTTTTTCAAATTTTTTTTCGAAATTGTGAGTTATTTGTACAAATTTAGTCTGTGCGTAAATATACAATGATCTGAATGTAAAATTTCTTTCTCTCGATAATATATATATATATACACACACTCACACACACACACAAAATGTTTAGTATGTATATATACAATATTCGTAAAATTCTAACCATGTGTGTGTGTGTGTGTGTGTCTATATATATATATATATATATATATAAAGATATACAAATGGTTAGTTTTTTCGAATAGAGTTTTTTTGCGTTGTGATGCCTAAAATAAACCTAACTATGTGTTTACAATAATATTTAGACAACACAACACAACAAAAACAATATTCAGAATAACCTAACCATTTGTCTATATATAGACACATTGTCAGGTTTTTCCGAATATTGTGTTTGTTGTGTCGTGTCCCACGGGAGACTCAAAAAAAATTCAGGTCTATACAGACCTGACATTAAATACATATCGCTACAGTGACCTGATTATATAATTTCTCTATGCTATCCTGCATAACGTATGTATATATGTATATATCATGTGTATATAATATGTCTGTGTGTATTTTATGTATATGTTTCTATTATGGGTCGGTAAATCCGTGTGCGTGTTGTGTTGAAATTCTTTATCGAAAAATTTCATCAATATATAAATAGACGAGTAAGGATAGAGTCACAACGCATTTACACAACGGATTGACACAACAATCATCTATGCCCTTCATTGTTGTGGGACCTAGATCAATCAATTAAAATCCCACAACAATGAAGGGCATAGATGATTGTTGTGTCAATCCGTTGTGTAAATGCGTTGTGACTCTATCATTACTCTAAATAGATTGTGATATATAAATAGACTGTGTTGAATTGCTCTCTCGCCCCGTCAATAAGGATTTCTAATTGTTATTGCCGGATCCCTCCAATATTATGTACATGAAGCACAATTCCTCCAATATTATGTACATGAAGCACAATTTCCGTACGTAACAAGTCCGGAAAAGCCGTTCGCCCCATCAATAGCATCCTTTGATGTTATATACGGAATTTAGTCATTTCCCACACATAATAAGTCCGTGAATTGCCCTTCCCGTATATATCTTGTAGAACACTGCTTTTATTACGGCAATAAAGTTCAACCTATAAAAAAAGTCAAGCCTTTTGTTAGGCCTGAAAAAAAAAATTCCCAGAAATGTCCCCATACACAAGTCGTAAAGCCTAGAGCTGTGTGAAAATTTCAATCACGTGACTAAATTACCCTTTTTTGCAAGTGAAATCAGCGTCTATCATTTTAATACTCGCTAGGGGTGTTTACGGTTCAGTTCGATACGGCTAATCGTCGAAATCGAATCGAAAATTTCGGTTAGTACATATCCGAACTCATCCGTTTGTTTTAGAAAATCGAATTGAACCGAATCGAGATATATTCGGTTCGGTTAATCGAAAACGAAATAAAGTTTAACAATTCTATTTGGTCAAAAACGGTTGGGTTTTTTCATTCGGTTATAAACGGTTCGGATAACGATTCGGTTATAAACAATTTTTATAAAAAAAATATAATATTTTGGTTATAAAAGCTAATTATACATGTTGGATATAAACGGTTCGGTTATGGTTTTTTGTTCGGTACGGTTTCGGTTCGGCTTTTAATTAGGTTCTGTTTTTGGTTCGGTTAATTGTTCGGTTTTTAATTCGGTTCGGTTACAGATAATTTGTAGCGTGACCGTAACCGAACCAAAATTTTCGGTTTGTCTATATCATTAATAAAAAAACCGAACCGAAAACGAGTATTAACCGAACCGAACCGAATGACCTCGAACCGGTTTGGGGTTTCGGATAAACCGTATACGTGAACACCTCTACAATTTACAACATTTAACTCAAGTAAAACTCCTAAATCAAAATAATTTTTAATTTTTTTTATGGCCTTGAGTCGGTCTTCTTGTCGTCCGGAGCTTTAACTCTTATGACTTAAAATATTACTATGTTGTAAGGATTATTACAACTACTAGTCTTACTAATACCTATACAATTTACTTGTCAGACTACTGAAAAAAACTTATATTTGGTTCCTAAACCAACTATTTTGGTATCATCAAAACTTGTAACTAGTAAAGGACCTAAGAGCAAGAGTAATAATGTCATTTTGGAGATATTCTATTTGCTTTTTGTTAGAGAAGAGATTATTTACTCCTTCAAGTTGAAATAACGGAAAGGACATAGAGAGAAAATTTTGGAGATAGTCTCTTTCATTCTCTGCAGTTAGATAACCCATGAGACAATATTCTCTCAAAAAAGGAAGCCCACAACTGCAAAAATCCAAAAAGCTACGAGAAAATATTGTTTATTATTTTTGTTTAGAATTTTATACTCAACACCATTACACCATCTTTTCACATCAACACTCTCAAAAAATTAATCTATAATTTTTATCCACTATATGGTTGCCATGTGGCCTGACAAAGACATAGTTATCTCAAATGTGGATAGCAACCATTACTGTTGCTCTAACAACCCATGTTTAATCCTAGTATAGGAGTGCCGTTGGAGGGCTTCAATATCTAACTGTCACAAGACCAAATATAACATTTGCAATCGACTCTTTTGAGTCGCTTTATGCGATCTGCTGCAGATGTGCACTGGAATGCACTAGAGAGAACTATGAGATTTGTGAAAGGTACACTTGGACCAGGGAGTCACTTTAAACCTAGTTTTTCTCTTCACATTAGCGGGTATTTAGATCTTTGATCGGCTGTGATCACATTGATAGGAAATCTACAGTGTCTATCAGGTCTACATAGGAGACTATCTTGTCTCTTGGAGTTCAACAAAACAAACTATGGTCTCAAGATCAAGAGCAGAATCAGAGTACATGTCCTTAGCTAACTTGGCAACAAAATTGCAATGGTTGCAACATCTGCTAGAAGAAATGGGCATATAGATTCCTAGAACTCTTGTGGCTTGGTGTGACAACACCAGTGTAACGTTCTTGGCCCAAAATTCCGTATTCCATGTAGGACAAAACACATAGAAATTGATGTTCACTACATTAGAGATTGTGTGTTGAAAAACATCATCTTAGTTCAATTTGTGTCATCTGCTGACCAGTTATCAGTCTGTCTTACAAAAGCTTTACCATCTGAGCAATTCAATCAATTCAAGTCCAAGCTGAATGTGGTTGAACCGCCATCCATCTTAAGAGGCTGTTAGAAGTACTAATCTAAAATAATGACAAGCGTCATCAGTGATGACTAGGAGTGTAATGGTGTGACATGTGTCTAGAATTGAATCTACCCTAGATTTGGTAGTATAATCTAGTTGTTATAGATATAGCATATAATGCTTTGTAATTAGTGTGAGAATGCATTGAAGGAAAGTAGAAAAGTTTAATACTCTTTCTCAAAACTTTTCCACGTCGTAGAAGAATCAATTTAGTGAAAGTCTGTTCTAGAAAGAAGAAAAAAACGATATTTTCAAAGTCAATACATGATTAATGCTACGAGAAATTAATTTTTTAATTAACAACCGACATTCAGAAGATCGATGATAGATGAGATGCAAATTATAAGCCTCTTAGACTAACATTATGTGCCCATAAAATACCACATTAGTCAAATCCGGACAACTGAATCGTTAGGCAAATCGTGTGTCTCAAGAGGAGTGTCTTCATTTTCGAGCATGGGTTTGCTTGCCTGCATTGGAGTGATATCTCCTTTTCCATTCTACTATTGGCTATGGACTCACCCCCAGGAATGGGTGAATTTATGCGGGAGAGGACGTGACCCCTGCAGAGTTATGGCGTTGGTTTCACACTTTCTCAAGGTGCTTCAGTTCATTTCTTTATTCTCCGTCTCCACGCTTTCTTGGCCGCCGCCGTTCTACTTCTGGCCCCTTTTCATTTTTGGCCAGTTCCTTAATTTCAGGTCAAACCCCTCCTTCTTCCTCAATTTGATTGTTTTTCCCTTTAACTAAACGCCATTTTATAAATAGTTAATTGGAAGGAACTTTAAGCTATTTGTGCTTGTGATTTCTTATTATTCTGAGATTCTGATCAACATTTGGTGGCGATTTTTTTTAATTTTTGAATTAATATAATTTCGGATTAGTTGGAATGTGGATTGTTTCTGAGGTTGGAGATGTGATGTATACCAAACATGATTACAGTATGATATTGTACAGCATTGCACTTTACGCAGCCAGTAGACACCACCAGTAAAGATTGATTGTTTGATGTTATTGTTAGTCATTGTTCAATGGTCTACAAGCTATGATCTGTAAGTGTTATATACTGGCCATTTCATTCTTCGATACATACTGTATGATGAATCCTCTCCAGTCCATCTGTAGTTATTTCTTAAAATGGTTTAATTCCAAAGTTAAAGTTGTTGAGAAACCAATCAAATGCAAGTTTATTAGAATCGTCGGGTGATGAACATGGCGATGGCGATATAGAAACAAATGGTACGGATGGGTTCCCTTTTTTCGGAAGCAAATGGATCATGTATTGGTATACACAAAATTTCAATCACTTTTGAAGCACTACAAAAGGCGTAAAGCCTAACTACTATCCATATCGATGGATTTCAATAATGAAGTAGTTGGTTTTGAAGATAGCATGTCTAGCTTGCCAAAGCATAGCATTGAGGTGTTATCCTCAATTGGTGTGATAACACACTTAAGATATGGTAGCTGAAGGATATACCATCATTGTACACCCCCCCACACCCCATCATCCTTATTTCATGAAAAGAAAAAAGAAAGATGTTATCACTTGTCAGCGGTAGCTGTTGCCTTTCAGCAGTTTATGGAAAACTGCAGTTTTGGAGTTTCTTGATTTGTGAGCTTTAGGAAATATAGTATATCAAAACCAGTATTATTAGATGCCTTGGATGGAAAGGATTGTAAGCCTGCAATCAAATACCTGCATATGTTGTTTGTTCACTGAACTACCAAGCATTGTTTCTGTTCTGTCAACATTTTCAATGATCACAATTTTAAATTTCACTTTTCTCTATTTTTATTCCCGAAACCTACAAAAAAAACTTTACGGTTCTTATCATCATTATTCAATATCCCTCATCTTCAGATACTTAGATTATGGATTGCAGCATTTTTTTGTTTTTTCATATGTGTTTGAGATAACTGGCTTTTGATTATATGTGATTCTGGATATCGTTGACATGAACAATGCTTTCTCTATTTGTCATCAACACGCTAATTAGCTACTGAAGACTCTTTATGTAATCGTATATATGCAGGGTATATCAGTTGCTGGGGGAGTCAGGAACTTATTATGGTGTAAGATTCGGGAAGAGCATTCCGTGGGTTACCGCATTCCCATTTGGAGTGATAAACGATCCCCAATACGTGGGCAGCATCCTTAGTCTTTTGGCATGTTTATCTTGGGTTCCCTTCCTATATGTTGTGTTGTGGATCTTGGGTTATATCTTCATGATACATGTTGAATCTCGTGAAGATCCGACCACGCGTGCAAAGCTGCTCTCTTGAGAGGTACACCATTAGGCGGATGAGACATGTGCAAAAGGATTTTTTTGTCATCCTAATGCAAATGATATTTTTACCTAAGAATTTTTAATTTCTTGAATCTGACAGAAACAGAACGAATGCAAATGTTGAACTTGATCGACGACGTTGGAATTGAAAAACCCTTGTTAGTTGATGTTTTTGCAATGGATACTGTTATTGACACCAAAGTCAATCTACTTTTGGGGCACCTCAATGAAATCCGACCTCTCCAGAGTCGAATTTATGCACAAAACTCGACTCTGGGGAGGTCGAAAGCAAATTTCGATCTTTACAAAGTCGAAATTTTTCTGAAGTGTAGTGTTTGGATAGATCGACTGTGGTGTCATTAAAACTGCCCTTTGCAATAACTATAACTATGTGATGACGAATATCAATTACAATTTCCCCTGGATGGAGGTGAAAAATATTAGGATATTTTGTTGTTTGCTTTCATGATTATGACAGTTATGTAGTAGTGTCTTTTTACCATTGTATTTTACGTGTTGAAGTTCGAGACAAACAATGAGTTTTTGTAAAACCTAGAGAAATTCAGAAATCAGGGCCGTTAAGGTGTGACATCTTTTTTCAGGTCATGCACTGACATTATTTTCATGTCCTCTGTAGAAATTTCTACCTATTCATTATCTGACATGATGTCACATTTGCAACCACTCGTCTTAAAATATATTTTCTTTTTCTGAAAACGGATCGTTTGTCATGAATGTTAAACACAAGAGACATGTCAGTGTCACTTGCTCTTTCACCTAAGACACAAAACGGATTGTTCGTCATGTTCATGGAATCTAAACACAAGAGACACATCAGTGTCACTTGCTATTTCACCTAAAACACAAGGCAAAAGTTAAAACATTCCATGTTACCACTCAAAAAGCATAAATCTATAGCCAAACATGGAATGCTAAACACAAGAGACACGTCAGTGTCACTGACTATTTCACCTAAAACACAAGGCAAAAGTTAAAACATTCCATGTCACCGCTCAGAACACATAAATCTATAGCCTAATCTTATCGCTAGGACGACCGTTCTTATTGGTTCTTATTGTTATGGTGACAACTAATGAACTTTCGAAACCGCATTTTCTACAAAACATTTGCATATTAAATCAAAGACATTCACCAACCAATGGAAGTTCAATATCCACCATTGAACCACACATTCTAGTCATCAAGCCATCATACATTGATAGAACTAAGTATCTAGTAGCATTTGGTGAGTATTTTAAGTGCTCGTGTGTGTGTTTGGCTCTGCACTGTGTTGAGCCAACGTGTATAAGATGGATGTGTGTTGTATCACAACTCGCTTTGATGATAATAAAATCTATGTTTCTCTCTTCTAAGCTTCCTCTCTTCAATCCCCGTTTTCCCTATGGCTAACCCAGTTAAGCTAAGAGCTTAACATCTGGTATCAGAGCACATATCATGCACATGTGATCCCCATCTATGGTTGCTACATCAATCGAAGAGCTGAGAACCACCTAGAAAAAGATGAGCGAAGAGTTTAAGCGTTTTGACTGTAAGTCTACGGATATGCCGGTTGACGAGTTCCATCAACTAAAGCAAATAGGTTATATGGATGAATATTTGGCTGAGTTTGAGGAGTCAAGACACATGTTCAAATGCAAGGCCTCTAGGCTAACAAAATATCATTTTGTGTCATGCTTTATCAGAGGTCTTTAGCCAGAGATTAAGTCGATGGTGAGACTAATGCACCCAGACTCCATGTTTTCTGTAGTAGAAGCTGTTGGGTGTTAATAATGTGTGATACTATCTCTGCATCACAAGCCCTTGCCTAAAATATCCTATTCGAGAGGCGATTAAAGCGGACTGCCTTGCACCCAAAGTGTTCGACAAAATGCATTTATCTGATAGTAGGCCTACTTTGTCTAATAACACGCCTATTATGCAGCGGGCCATTACATCTAGGGAAATACAAGATAAAAGTTCAAAAGGGTTTTGTTTTAGGGGGGATGAGAAGTACACACTTGGCCATAAATGCAAACAGAAGCATATACATCTTATATTGGCAGAGGACGAAGATTATGTAGATGACGAGGACTATGTGAATGGGGGGCCTACTGAGTCTTCCTAACTACCAGTCTATTCCTTGGCTGGGCATACTTCTCCTAATACTTCTAAGATCAAGAGAATGATAAAAAGTGACCAGCCAGTGATTTTGATAGATAGTGGAGCTTCTCACTCTTTTCTAGACCATAAGTTGGCAAAGGATACAGATGCACAAGTGGTGCCCAACCACCCCATGATAATCACAAAGAAGAGATGGAAACACTCTCACCAGTGAGTTTAAATGCCCAAACCTTTCTTGGACAATACGAGGCACTGAGTTCCACCATGATATCAGGTTGATTAGGTTGAGGGGATGTGATATGGTTTTGGTAGTGGACTGGATGGGGAAGTTTAGCCCATTAACTTTCAACTTCCATAATATGTGTTTGTCCTTTACTAACGATGGACTACAAATCTCATTGCAAGGGGCCATGATGAGGGACAATTGAAGTTCATCAGTTGCAAGAAATTTGTGGACACTTTGAAGAAGGGGACATACAGTCTTTTGGGGTGCCTTAACATGATACAAGCCACAACTGCTAACAATGTACCTATTGAATTGGAGCCTTTACTGGAGGAGTTCAAATATGTCTTTTCAACACCCACTGGTCTGCCTCCTAAAAGGGGTTATGAACACCCCCATTACCCTAATAGATGGTGCTGAACCAGTGAAACTCAGGCCATACATGTATTCACATCATCATAAGGATGACATAGAGTCAGCCAAGGAAGACATGTTGAACCAGAGCATAGTGCAACACAGTAACAATCTTTTCTCTTCTCCAATGTTGCTGGTTAAGAAGAAGGTGGCACATGGAGAGGGTGCATAGACTATAATAAGCTCAATGACTTGACCATTAAAGATAGATACTCGATTCCCATCATTGATTACCTTCTGGATGAGTTGGGGAAGGCTACGGTGTTTTCCAAAATAGACCTTAGGTCTGGTTTTCACCAAATTCTGATGGAGGAAAGGGATGTGCAAAAAACAGCTTTTGTTACTCACCATGGGCATTTTGAGTTTCTTGTGATGTCCTTTGGCCTTACAAATGCCCATGCCACCTTCCAGAGGAATATGAATGAGTTACTTAGGCCTTTTCTGAGGAAATTTGTTTTGGTCATTTTTTATGATATATTGGTTTACAGTGGGGATATCCAGTTATCAGAGGCACCTAAGGCAGGTATTGAAGGTGCTTATGCAGAATCAGTTCTATGCCAAGCTATCCAAATGTTCTTTTGGGTAGAATAAATTGGAGTATTTGGGGCATATAATCAGAGAATGCAGAGTGTATGCAGACCCCTCCAAAATAGAAGCCATGCAGCAATGGCCTTTAGCCAAGGATACCATTGAACTTAAAGGATTTTTGGGACTGACAGGGTTCTATAGGAGGTTTGTCCCATCCTATGGAATCCTAGAAAAACCCTTGAATTATATGCTCAAGAAGGAAGGGTTTTTATGGACCCCTGCAACTACAAATGCTTTTGAGGGATTAAAGAAGGCCAGAGTCATTCACCGGTCTTAACCCTACCGGATTTTGAGGTGCCTTTTTGCATAGAGGCAGATGCTTTTGGTAAGGGTTTAGGCAGTTTTGCATCAGAACAAAAGGCTAGTGGCTTACTTAAGCAGAGCCTTTAATTCTAAAGAACTGGTCTTTATCTATGAAAAGGAACTGTTATCAGTGTTAATGTCAGTCACTAAGTGGAAGCAGTACATACATAGCAGGCCTTTTGTAATCAAAACAGACCAACAAAGTTTAAAGTTTCTTTTGGATTAGAGGGCTACTACTACCCTACAACAGAATGGGGTGACCAAACTTATGGGGCTTGATTTCTCTATTTAATACAAGAAAAATGAATGAGAACATAGTGGTGATGCCTAGTCAAGATAGAGCCATGAAAGGGTCACTTGCATCTTATGAGTACAGTGTCCCGCTCTTTGGATACAAAAGGTATCTTTCATCTTCAAACATGATGCAACCGTTGAGGAAAAATTGAGAGGAATGATGATAGCAACAACCTTCGATCCCCATTACACTCTACATCAAGGGATTTCAAATCCAAAGGTAGAATTTTTGTGGGATATTCTGGTGTCTTAAGGCAAAAAATGATTGAGCAGTTGCATTCTAGTCCATGGGGAGGCTTCTGGGATAAGAGCATGCTATATCAGGATTAAGAGGCTTTTCTACTGGTCTAACATGAAGAAGGAGGTGGAGGAGTTAATACACAAATGCCTCACATGCCAGCAATGCAAGAGCCTTCATGATAAACCCTAAGGCTTGTTGCAACCACTACCTATACCAAAAAGGTCATGGTCACAACTAAGCATGAATTTCGTAGAAGGCCTTCCAAAGTCAGAAGGTAAAAATGTCATCTTTGTAGTAGTAGACAGGTTTACCAAATTTGCTCACTTTTTAGCCTTAGAGAAGGGTATACACAGCAGAAAATATGGCAGGAGTGTTCTTCCAATGAGGTTTATAGGTTACATGGCATACCAGATAAAGATAATGAGTGACATGGACAAGGTGTTTACCTCTAAGTTTTGGGGCAATTTGATGTAATTTGTAGGGATAAAGTCAATTACAATCGCCTATCACCCCAAAAGCAGATGGGCGTACTAAGAGGGTGAATCGGTGCATGAGATGTATCTCAAATGTATGACTTTCTAGAGACCTAAGAAGTTGTTACATATGGCGTAACATTGGTACAACACCAATTATCATACATCCATTGGTGTTACTACATTTGAAACATTTTATGGCTATGTACCAACTCCACTTTGCTTTAAGGAGTTTTGTTTGGGGGAAGTGATCGATGTGGAGGAGTTTATACGGCATAAGCAGGCTATATTGAGGGACCTTAAGAATCAGTTGGAGGAATCACAGTCTAGGATGAAATTCTATTCTAACTTACACAGGAAGGACAATGAGTTTAATGTGGGTGACTATGTATTCTTGAAGTTGCAACCTTACAGACAAAACTCAATGGCCTTGAGGAAGAATCTCAAACTTTCAACAAAGTACTTTGGGCCTTTTAAGATTGTGGCTAGAATTAATGAGGTGGCATATAAACTAGATCTGCCCCCAGATTCCTACAGAGATTTTATTAACAATTTGAATTAATGAGGTGGCATATAAACTCAGCCAAAGAAGAGACATAGAGATCCATTGGATTAAAGTTGATCTAAGGGTTGAAAAGTAATTCCAAAGTCCTGCAGTACACATGTCCAATCAACCACTTGCTAGCTTCTCTCGTCTTTTTCTCTCAATGGTTGCTTGATCATTTGAGCTCCAAATAACATCTGAAATATCTTCAAATAGAGAGGAAGGAAAAAGTAAGTTTACTAAGACTTCGAACGGCCAAATGCAACAGCTACTTTGGAGTTGGTATTGTTTGCTGCAAATCTGCCTATAAAAGGAGGTTGTTGGAGAAGGGTACTGCTACTATTGCAAAATTTATTGCTTTGTTTATCATCTATAAACTCTAAAACTGAGCTTACACTCTTTCATCTTTGAGTTCTAATTGAGAACAGTGTGACAAAATGTTGGTTCTGGTCCCTTTCTAGCTTTGATAATGTAGTTAGTTTGGATTGAGTGCTTTGCTGATAATCACTTGCAATCTTGATCAGGGGCGGCTGCAGGAATTTTGACAAGGGGGTCGGAAATTTATTAATTTTTTCCCGTATCACACATATATTTGTATATTTACCTCTCGTATACGTAATTATAGAGTAAGAATGTATAAAAAATAGAAATTGAACGATAAAAATAAGTGGTCGATTCACATAGATATCGTTTATTAAAAAAATCTCCACCGTAGTTAAAAAAAAAAATTTATTTTAGGGGGTCGGCCGCACCCACAAGCTTGTGGGTGGAGCCGCCCCTGATCTTGATCCTTAGAGAAATCAACATTTATTTTGCTTAATATACTATACCACATAATTTCTTGAGATTAAAAGACTGATGCAGTTTCATCCATTGCATCTGTGTGAGTGGTTAAGGGCATATTGTCTTTGGATTAGGCTATGGCTTGTGGTTGCTTAGTGTTGTAAACTCTTGTAACACTGATGATGTTGTCAATTATCATGACATTTTACCCTCATTCCGATGCAATTATGAGCACTATTGTATCACTTTGATATGTTTTTGTGTGGTTTCATCCAATGCAATAGGATTATTAATATTAGTAATTATTCGATATTTACGTGCCCTTTGGCTATTTTTACCGGTGAACCATAACCGGAGTTTTGTTATCGTGTTTACGCATAATTTGTGCTTGGTTTTGTCTTTGTAGTGCACGAAAGCCGCTGTTCAAGCCCTAGTGGAATTTGCTGAAAGGAGATGAATTTCATGGCATTGATACATAAGTTGGAAGTTTGAAAATTTGCATTTTCTTGATGGCGCCCGTAGTCTCCTCAGCCGAATTCACATTACAAAAAGAGCGGGAAATATGATTTCACAACGCAAGGCGCACACACCACTTATGGTCATGCGGCCGCTTCAACGCCACATTTTCTCAACAATTAATGCACTGCAAGAGCCAACTACTAAGTCAGAGTCGGCGCCCACCAAGACCATTATCTGGGTGTCCACCCTCTGTTATCTGCTGCAGAGTTTGAGGGGCATTTGATGCATTGTTAGCTTACCTTGGCATGAGAGTTGGCGGACGCCCGGAGCTTCTGCATGGCGTCCGGTCATTACTCAACTGACATGATGTTTATAACAATTATCAGCTCATTTTCGTTAGAACATTTTGGAGAACATGATAAAGAGCATTGTATACATTCCCATTACTTCTTCATCTTTCCCAACCACCCATTGCAGGCAATTTCACCATAGGGCTCATCTAGCCCTAGGAGACACTACTATTCAGTTCTTGTGATATTGATTTATCATCATCACATTTATCTAGGAGGCTTGATTGGAGGAACTACATCTTTCTATCAACTAATAAAGCTTTTTTTGGTAATAGTTTTACTTGTCTAAGGGGATTATTTCTTTGGTGTTTATCTCTATCACTTTTATTATTGGCATGTCTATGAAACCTCAATTGATATCTAGGGTTTTCATAGCCATGTTTGGCTAAGATTTTTCTTAGCCAAGATGATGCAACCCGGAAGATCATGGCATTTCATTGATTGGGTTTAATATATTTCTCTCGTTAGTTTTGTTTAATTAATCGTTTACAACTAACTGATGAAGCAAAATCCAATATACCAATGTTGATTTCATGCTTCCATTGTGGATCATGATGGGATCGAGGTCAAGACGAATCGACGAAACGGTACCGATCGCACAGCCTCAACGATAAGCATACCGCATCGTCGGTGGTTGTACCGAGGCGGCGGCATCAGTGCCAATGGGTCAGTGATGCTCGATTTGTTTGGATCGCGTCAACGGGTCAGATTCAGATTCATAAAATTCCAACACTATCAATCCATTTCACCGAAGAAGTATAGACATAATCGATATTCATGAGCAAAAGTAAAGAGCGATTTAAGCCGCAAAGCTATAATAATGTATAGAGTCTCTGGGTGGGATACTGCATGTGTAGCCTTGGACTACAATCCTCAACTTAACTGAGCAATTAGACCAGATATTTTATTGAATACATACAGTTTAACTTGCCCAAAATGTAACACACTGTATCTTAAGTTAATGAAACTGTTTATGTGAAGCCACAAATATGTGTTCACATCAAACCCAACAATGCAGTAAATATCCGATTGTAATTAACAAGATGCAAAGACAACCAATAACTTAGGACTGGTCGGAGTCGTAGTCATCAAAGTCAGACCCGGGTCTGGATATGGATCCGGTGGATTCACTCTGGGATCGAGCAGCGTCCATGGCCATGTGACGTCTGTAGATGTATTCCAGCTTTTCAGGACTGTCCCAATAGGTAGGTGTACTAATGATGGCATGTTCTAGCCAATATGGATTTTCTTCTTGCACGGTGGACTTTTCCTCGACGTAGCTTGTCCAATCGTCTATAATACGTGCCAAACGAAGGGTCTTTTTGCGTGTAAATATGAACCTGATTATGTCTTTCACGAATGTATTTATCTCCTCACCTTCAAGGATGTAGGCGTACTAAAAAAAAGGGCAAATACGTCACACGAGCAGATATTTTGAAGTCATTTGTCTCATTGGAAGGTATAAATATAATACATTGGTCTTAAAGGTAGAGAGAGATGGATAGAGGGAGAGGGGTTACCAGAAATATTAATCCAGCGACTGCTAAGATAACTTGGATCAGTTCGTCAAGCATATCTGAATAACTTTCTTCACCTGGATCACCAAAGCCATCACCACCGTTGCCCCCATCACGACCCTTTCCGTCATTACCTCCACCACCATCATCATCAAAATATTCTTGCTTCTCAATCTGCTTCCGCAACAAATCTTCAACAGATTGCTCCTTCTTTGAATTTCCCATGATGTTCTCTAGAGCCTTCCATGGAGAGGTCATCTTCTGCTGATTCATACATTTTCATACTTAGCACACTTAAAATATGCTTAAATACCTCTCCGACCCCGCCCTCCTAAACAAGGGTGGAAGGGAAAAAAAGGAAGACAAATAACAATCACATGGCTTGGTCATGAAAGCAAGAAAAAGATAAAAGGAGCACATAACCAATTCACACAGTCGAAAGCCAAAAGGCAGGGCGACAGATAATGAAGGGCCAAAACAGCGTTCTCGCTTTTGTTTTGGTTATAAACCACGCCAAATCCAAATATAGGCTTAATGTCACTGGCCTCACCTATCATATAATGATGCCCAATGAAACAATAAAAGTACAAAGACAACAAAGTTATAATAGATGACGGAGGGATCCTTAAAAAAATCCTCAAACATCCTGCACTGTATGTGGTTTTAAACATGATGGTATCATGGTAAGGCAAAGGGAAAACCCAGCACAAACCTGTGATCGATCCTATTTATAGCAGGTACCCATCGCCAGATGATACAATACATTTACTCCAAGAATACAATTCAATGAAATATCTAGTCTAGCTCTCTAAAAGGTACACAAACCAATAGCCACAAAATATATTATGTCCAACAGTAAGGAGGTGCGAGTGCCAAATGGAACAAAATAATCTCACTAAAAGGTTTACTTTTAATTTTTTATTATGATAATGATTGGAATCTTTATTGGTTGAAGTAGACATATGTACATAATCATGTATGGATCATAGTTGTCAAAATGCTAAGCAGCACCAAGGCGACAGAAAAGCGATGCATGGACATGCCAGGAGATAAGGAGAAAAAAAAACCCCGCAAAAATAGGTCCAAGAATGTACAAGGAGAGGAGAAGGATGAGAAAGAGAGAGTAGCAAGCTAATGATTCACTTTCTTTTAGGTATTGCGATGTATGGAATTCACTTTGCTAGGACTGTCTGCTGCAAAAAAACCAACTTCATGGCCTGTTTGATATGTTGTCCTTGGTGACACTAAAGAGCTGCCGGCTGCGTTAGGCAGTTTAACACTAGTTTAGTGTCTGGGGTGGTGGCCAATGGCACCAAAGAGCAAGGGTTTGACATGCTAATTTGTGTAGCACAAGCAAGTCCTAGAAAGTGTACTTCTAGCTTGGTGGTTAATGCAGGTTGCATCAAGCTAGCAACGATATCCTGAATGCTCTTTTGCTTAGGTCAGCCCCAATCAGACATCTAACACTACCCACGTTAGAAATGGACATCAGGATGCAAAAAGAGTTGTTTCCATGTTTTCTGGACATAGTCCTGCAGCTTAAACAAGCACACACATGAAAGAAGCTTACGAAGAAGTCAAGTCAACACATAATAGACAGACACTAATCAATCCACTGCCTGGTGAAAAAAAAACGCTGCTTAGGCAAGGCAGGCGATCGCTTCCTCATATCCTCCCCCTCACTGTGCCTTGGAGTTTTTTCCAATTGGTTATAAATTGGTCTGATTATCCATTCATTTTTCACTGTACTTTGATACAGTCATTTTTGTCAAGGCAAGTCGAACCATCCTCTAGTAGTAGTAGTAGTAAAAGAAGATGAAGACCAAGAAACAGACAGACATTCCCCAAAAAGATCTTCCTCCTAAAAGCGTCTTCTTACTACCATGGGCATTGTTAAAGATGGCCAAGAAGGTAGCAACAAGGCTTGATTCGGTTGGGAAAAGGAAAAGGAAAAGGAAAAGGCAAACGTCTTGGAGGCAGAGTTAAGTGGATAATCCCGCAATAAGTGTTTGCAGTTAACACGTAGCAGTCCATAGTTGTAGACTGAATCCAAATAGTGTACACAAGTTCCTTTGCGTAAGTTCAATAGTATTAGTAGGCAATACGACAACATAGTTTGCCCAAGTTTTCGAGATGAATAGAACGATGTAGGAAAGTATTAAATTCGAAGCAATTTGCAAACTCATAAATGGTTGGAAATCTCAAGTCCCTGGCAGCCTTTCAACCATTTGGCTTTCTATGAAGAATCCAAAAAAAAAACCCCAACAAGAGGATACATGAAAACTTTTACCTTATCATTCTTGGATTTCCCATCTCCACCCAATAAGCAGACAGGAGTGCTATGGTGGACAGCAGACACGCCAGGAGGACTTAGTTTCGGGGCATTCTTGGAAATCTTCTGTCCAAGGCACCTCAATGAGCATGCATTTAATGTTGTTGATCCTTTATGTAGTAAAGTACCACAAGTTGTTGCAACAACTGAAGTGGAAGAGGGAGAATCTGAACACTGTATAGGAAAATAACTACAATGATTGAATGAAGTGATCTGCATGCTGCTTCTCTTGGCAATCACCAATCACGTTCAGAACCACAACGTTAATTCCAAATGGTCGAAACGCAATTCTTTTTGAAGGGCATCAAAGAACACCCCAAGTCAACAGTATCATCTGCAAACACCAACTTTGTATATAAGTTGCAAGTTTTGTCAAAGCATAAAAGAAAAACATGAAAATATCACAAATTCCATAATTCTAACCAATAAAAAGCACCAAGTGCACATCCCAAATCAAATTTCCACAATTGACTTCTTTAAACAACAATGTAGGCCATAAATACTTAACTACCACAGGTCCATAGCCACTAAGCTAAGTTGAAGTATTAGCCTTCAAGTAAAAGAGGAACGAAATAAACCATATTAAATTCAATTAAGCTCCAAAGAGAAGGAAAAATTTTAGATAAAAGCAAATTTATGCACCATTTTATATAAACCTGGGCTGCGAAACAGTGCCGGCGACTGGTTTCTTGAAATGAGTGACGGGTGAAATTCGTGAAAAGTCATTACAGGAATACAGGAAACGATGCCCAATCAAGATAAATTTCGGTCAGAAGTAATCTTACCTCAGAAGGATAATTGGCCGGTGTCTGGTGAAAATATCTGAGAGTTCATACAAGGCAGGAACAACCGTCGAAGAAGAGGAAGAGGAAGAGGAAGAGGATATATTTGCTTTGCTGCTAAGATATGTAACTCAGCCTGCAATTTGCAATTTGGGAAGTTAAAAGCCCAGTTAGACCACCCGGCCCATTTTCATTCATTATAATCTCGGTGACAAAAGCCCAGAGAATGATACAACGAAACCACAACCAAGTTCCGGAATCGCATTTGGTCCAGTGATAAAGACTATTGCGGTTGTTACTGAGTTCGATTCCTATTTTCGTCTTTAAAAAAAAATATAGACATAACTAAAATCCAAGACAAGTTCATACAGAACAGATTCCGACTGCAGTAAGTTCTAGTGAACATGGAATGGTGAAAATCTTATGTATAAACCCAAGCAACTCAAGATAAGATAGATAATCAAACATACAACATTCACAATAGACAATGAAGTTCCAGTGAACTTGGAATGGTGCAAATCTTATGTATAAACCCAAGCAGCTCAAGATAAGATAGACAATCAAGGATACAACATTCACAATACATTAAGACAATGAAGTTCTAGTGAACTTGGAATGATGTAAATCCAATAAGCTCAAGATAAGATAGATAATCAAGCATACAACATTCACAATACAGTAAAACAATGAAGTAGTGAACAAAGATTTAGACAGGTTCCAACAAACAGGTCTAAAATACCCCAACTTGTAGTCAATCTTGTACCAAATGTGACCTTGGATGTGAATCTCTCTTCAATGGGATTTCTTTTATTAATCATTTATTATCCTTGTTGCAAAAGTGTTGCAATTCCAAGCATCCACTAAACCTTAGTCAATCAGCAAGCAAGCACCTTGATCAACTCCAAACACAAGTACAACAGTCATGTTTAGAATCTGCAATACGGACTTCTCTATTGCATCAACTTTGTCTATGTTTGAGCTTGATCTTTCACTTCTCTCTCCCAATCCAACTGTGGTCAAAGATCTCAGATTGTTCCTAATATATCCAAGCTCGATCTAGCTCAACAACAAGCTATAACAGACATATTGCACATAACATATTATATCAACTCTGTATCAACTTAAACTCATAATGATTGTAGTAAACCTATTACAATTTGAACTCAGACAAGTAACAAAGAAAATATTTGGCAATAAGAATCAACCCTTTTCTTCATCTCTAAATGGCTCTATTTATAGCCAACATCCAACAAGGCTTGAATAGTGAAGTAGCCGTTGGATTCAAATATCATTTTGAAAAAATATGTCCGTTTGAGCTCTCCCTCATTTCCTCTCTCCTTCATTATCTCTATCAAGCTATAAAATATCAGCAGCAGTAGCTCTAAGTCTTTGCAAGACGTTGGAGAAAGGTGGAGAAGTGATGGAGCAGAGATGAGAAAACAAGCCAACTTGTAATGTGTACTATGATGTACTTTGAGTGGTTTTGATCCTTTGATCAAACCTTGATCTTGTGTCTGCCAAAATAAGCTTCAAAAGATGATATAAACTTATATCATTTGTATCATATGAATGATACATAAGTGTGTCATTGCGTATCACATGTTGACATATTTAAGTATAAGTTGTATCACTTGAATACTTGATGTCTCCATGTCCTGATGTCTTGTATGGATTGTATCTATGTAAATCATGTTTAGACACCTTTATATCAATTGTATAAGATCAATAAAATTTTCTCCGTGTACATTAAGTCTAAGACTTTAGTGGCATTAGTACAAATATGATATAATAATAATACACAACGTGACATATATTATTCAAATTTGATATAACATAACAAATAAGTGGGTGACCAATATTGTGATGACATGTTCAGATATAGTTCACGTTTCAATGCCGTTTAGTCATGTGTGAGATGTCATTTTGAATCAATCAAACTTACTTAATCAAACTAAGGTAACGTGAATCAATTACTCAACGATCTCTCTTTTTGATCGTTTTCAAAATAACATACTATTCAAACAAAGTCTCCCCTTAATCAAAGCTTTCCCGTAACATATGCATAGATGTAAAGAATGTAAGAACATTCAATGTTAATCTAGCATATAAGCAAACACAAATAAATTCCTCAAGATCTTTGATACAATGCATATGATCAGACAATTATGTACTTCTTCATTAAAACTTGAGCTAGTACTTTTCAAATATTTCTCCCAAATTTCAAGTATTCTTACCCTTGTTGAGAAAATCAATCGTAAGATAAAGTTTGGGTAGACATAATAGGTTCAATTTGAGCTTAGAGTGTTCATTGCCGATAGCACGAGCTTTCTTTTACAAAACAAGGTCAACCGGTCGAGCCTACTCTTTGTTTTGACGGGATGAGAAACAAAAAAGAATTGTACCACTGTTCACCCATCTTACTTATAATAAAGGCGAAGTCCACGATTAGATATGCTTCGCCCGCCCGATATGACAACTGATGTGGATGCGGTTCTCTCGTCGTGAAAGAACTAATAAAAGGAGGGTAAAGTAGTGCTCGTTCAGGCCTATATAGATTTCATCAGTAGAGATCTAGCAACGCATTTTAGGCATAGATTCTTGGTCCTCAAAGTCTCAAAAGTGGACTAAGGTAGAGGTTTTGTAAAAATGTAAGTGGGGACAAATTCAATGCAAATGTTGCCATTAGAAACATGATCTCTTTTGAAAGTGATATGTGATGTCTATGTGTTTTGCTTTGGAATGCAAGATAGGATTGTGTGAAAGATTGATTGAGCTAGTGTTATCACAAAAGTTAGACATTGTTGGAATTCTGATATTGAAATCACATAATTGTTTCTTAAGCCACAAAAGTTGCGAACATCAATTTCTCAAAGCCACATATTCAGCCTCAGTGATACTAAGAGCAAAACTAAGTTGTTTCTGGAGAACCATGAATCCAACATGTTGCTTAAGAACTAGCATATACCACTTGTGTTTTTTCTGTTAACCTTGCTTCCCCCAAAATCAGCATCAAATTATGTTTGTAAGTTAAAATCATGAGATTTTAAATAAAACATTCCAAAAGTTTATGTATGCACCAAGTATCTGAAAATTATTTTCACGTAATTATAATGAGATACTTTAGGATCAACTTGATATCTAGCACATACACAAACAACATCATAATATCAGGTCTACCCCATTTAGGTACAATATAGAACTAATCATTGACCTGTATAGAAGATTGTCAACTGGCTTTCCATCTTTGTTTAGATCTAATATGATAGATGTGCTCATAAGAGCACTTGTTGGTTTCATCTCTTCAAACTTGATCTTCTTAAGCATGCCCATGACATTGTTTGTCTGATTGGTGTGAGCACCATCCTTGGTTTGCTTCCCTTGTAATCCTAAGAAATTTTTTAATTCTACCATGGCAAACATCTCAAATTCATTAGTCATATCAATCTCATATTCCTTGCACAAAGAAGGTTTAGTAGCACCATGATATCATCAACATAAATTGTACTACAAGAAAATATTTTCTTTCTTCCTGTAGGAACAATGTGTTATGCACATGACCTCTTTGAAACCTTTGAAAGCAAATAAGATGCAAGTATATCATACCAAGCTCTTGGGACTTGTTTCAAACCATATAAAGTCTTCTTTAATCTATAGACATTGTTAGGATAATGTTTGTCCTCAAACCCTGTGGGTTGTTTGACATATACTTGTCTTTTGATGAAGCCACTATGAAAATAAAATTTCACATCCACCTGAAACAATTTGAAGTCAAACAAATTAGCAATGGAAATAAAAAATCTAATGGCTTGTAGCTTTGCATTGGGAGCATGTGTTTCATCATAATCAATGTCTTCTTACCGATTGTAGCCCTGTGAAACTATCTTTGCTTTATTTGTAATGATTTCACCTAGCTCATTTAGTTTGTTTCTTTACTCTCATCTAGTGTCAATGGCAGACTTATTGACATGCAAAGGGACTAATTCTCAAACATCATGCCTAGTGAACTATCGTAACTCATCAGTCATGTCCACCATCCAATCATTATCATTTAATGTCTCTTTAATATTTTAGGCTCAATGGTGGATACAAGTGCATGAAGGTTGAGAGATAGAAGTGGACTTTCTACTTCTTACACATGTAGAGGTTACACCGATGATCAAGTTTTTTTTTTTGTGTGACTTTGATAGGATCTTCACGTCCAATAAAATAACCAGAGAAGTGGTGAATGGATTTGACAAAACACTTCATTTTAAAATTTTCCCTCAAAGTTTATCTTTCACATATAAGTGTGTAAGTATTCTAATCCACAATGTATGTGGTTAGATCAAAGAAGAAGTGGTTAGGTGTGGATAAGATGTAAGTTTAACACTTTTTAGATCTTCATATAACACAATTCAATCCTAGAATGACTTAAATCAACTCAAACAGATCAGACAACACAATGCAGTGACATGTTGATCAAGTGCAGTTGCACTTGCAAGTTCTAATGAACTTCTGAGATGTCAATGCTTGAATGTGTTAAATCATACAATGTTTCATAAATTAAAGATTCACAACATTCATATAGACAATATAAAAGTGTAGAAGTAGGCAACACAACTGTTTAGACAAGTTCCAATAAGATGGTATGGAAAAAAAAAAAACAAACTTGCAGTCAATCATATACCAAGTTGTGACCTTGGATTTTAAACCTACCTTTAGTGAGATTCTTTTATTTTACTAGATATCAATATTACACTAAGATTTACAACTTAAATAAATCACTAAGCCTGAGCTTGATCACTGAGAAAGTGCCCAAATCCACCCAAACAATAGATTAAGTACTATGACTGAAACTACAGAGTCTTTCAACACAATGTAATTTGTCTTTGAATTAATTAAGATGGATTGTGAACTTCTTAGATGATAAAAAAAAGTTCTCATGATCCTTAGAAATTTCATCTAAAAACTGAAGTTGTTTGAGTCTTAAATTTGAAGCTCAAACTAGCTTAGTAACAAGCTATAATAGCTTAACATAACATAATATGTTTGAGCTGATTTCAGTACAACTCAAAGTAGATTGAATGAAAAACTAATTCAAGAGTTCAGAGATGATAAACAAATCCTTAGATTTGGATTGAAAAACATTATCCATCTCTTACTCAGTTGATATCTTTTATGTAGCCAAATTACGCAACAACTTGAATATAGGAAGTAGCCGTTGTATTCAAATTTGTGGTTTATAATTTTCAGCCGTTTGATATTTGGAACTTTCATCCCTTCTTCCTCTTGTGCTTGGAATATAATGAAATGAAATTTTCAGCTCAAATGGACCAAAGAACAATAATCATAAATAGTGACTGCCCAAAATCCCTCTCTCTCCCCCTCTCTAAAAACCAAAAGCTCTCATCTCCTTGCCGGCCTTCCTATTCACATCTTTGGGCGCCGGCGGCACTAGGCTGCCGGCGTCCCCTTTCCGTTCCTTTCTAGTCTTTCTTTTTTCGTTTGTCTCTTTTTTGCTCCTTTCTTTGCTCTTTTCGTTCTTTCCGTTGCTTTCCGTCCACCGCCTTTTGCTCCGGTGGTGTTCTCCGGCGGTTCAGTGACTGCTATTTCGAAAAAGCTTTTGGGTTTGCATGTGGTCGGTGTTTTCTGATCGGATTTCGGCTGCTATGGATTTGCGTTGGTCGGATCTGTTTGTTTCTGTCAGATTTGGATCCTTCCCTTTGCAGATTTGGTCGTTTGCTGCCTTTTTGTGGCTTGCTGTTTTTGCTACGGTGCTGGTAGGGTTTTCTCTCGGTGGTGGCCACCTTATACTGGCAGCTGGCGGTGGTGGTGTGACATTTAGAGACGGCAGATGGAAGTTTTCAATCTGTTTTTATGTTCTTAAGATCGAGTCGGTAATAGTCGGTTGTTCCAGATTATTTGTTTAGTCTTTTAGTTTATTTTCAGTCTATTATGTATGGCTTTGAATGTTAATGTCCCTTACCAAATCATGTCTACCCTATGAAGGCTGAATTTGGTTGACATAGGATTACCCCTATGTCTTTTATTTTTCTTTCCTTTTACTTAGTTGTGTCCAGTTTTTATGACTAGCGATGGTCTGGAATTTGTCCGGCTGTTTTCCGGCGATGGTCCGGTGTTTGTAATTTCTGTTGTTGTTTTAATGAAAACCTTTTGTTTTCCGAAAAAAAAAGGACCAAAGAACCATTGTGGAGAATCTTGCAATGTTAGGTGAGAGGCTTGACAAGACCGTATACTATAGAGTACCAAGTGGAGGATATTTTGCATTTAATAGCCCACAGATCAAAATTCGATCATGTCCCTCATTTAGATGATACTTCAAAGTGTTTTGTAACACATTTGATGATACAAAAATGTATCAAAAGTGTATCACATTATGCATCTCAATTATACAACATACCACTTCATTTCATCATGTCTTCATGTATTGTATCTTATGATTCGAAACGTAGCTTTGATAAATATTCATGTCTTCATGTATTGTGTCTTATGATTCGAAACGCAGCTTTGATAAATACGTTAAGTCACTTGTATATCGCATATAATAATTCAATATAGTTTTGTGCCTTGTATTATAAGTGTAACACTTCAATTGGAAATAGTACAAATGCATATATACAAAAACAATTACAATAGTGACAGAAAATCGATCAATAATAACAGGGTTTAGATTAGTAATGATAGGATATAACAATATGTATATGATCAAACTCATTGTCATGTAAGGATGTAGAATTTTGATCAATGTCAATTAGTCACATTATTACTTGTATTATATTTGAGATGATCAAACTCCATATTATCAACTTTGGGTAATGAGGATCAATACTCAAAAGACTTTTATTCCACTTAGTCTCATGTTGACTCTGTCTTTCATCATGTTCTTTTTGATGTTCTGGTTCATGATATAGAGAAACTGTATCAAGTTGACACTTAGTTGGATTGATATTGTTAAGTACTGGATGATTTGTGACATTTTTAGGTTATAGCATATCAACATTGTCCCGAAATTGCATTTCGACATCATCTTCAGGTTCCAACTGGTTCATCTGTCTGCTAATATCTTCATAGTTCTCATTAGTAGCATCAGAACATTCAACAAATGATGCATGAATAGATTCAATAACTCTCCTAGTTTTAGGATTGTAACATCTTATATGCTTTGGAATTCTCAGAATAGCCAACGAAGGCGCATTATGTTGACTTAAGATCAAAACTTATCTAAGTTGTCCTTATCATTAAGCACATATCATTTACTCTTAGGTGTAGTGCTCGAAAGATAATTTATTATAATTGTTTTTATTATTAATAAATGACAGATTTATTTATCATCTTAGGGGGAAGGGGCCAGAAAAACCAAAAAAAATCATACTCCCTCCGTCCCATTTTATTTGTCCATGTTTCCTTTTTGGTTTGTCCCAAAATAAGTGTCCACTTTGTGTATTAATTGTTAAATTTCTTCAAATACCCTCATCTTTACAATATTTACAATAAAAAATGTGTAGCATTAAATGCTCCAACAACAACTTAAAGGGCATAAGTGTAAAAATATTAGATCATTTAATGTGATTCAAAGCATTAACTACATCTTTCTTAATATGTGTGAAAAGTCAAATAGGACAAATAAAATGGGACGGAGGGAGTAAATGGGGATAAAACGACGTTACTTCATTTTATATGATTAAAAAGGACAAATTCATAATAAATGGACAAAATACCCTTTTACACATTAAACACGTAGTAACGCTAGATAAAGTGTAATGAATAAAAAAAAAAACAAGTAATGTAAAGAAAACAAGCAGTAATGTGACTTTTACAAAATGTAGTAACGACTAATAAACAAGTAGTAACAACCCATAAATAGATAGAATTAAATCAAAAAATGTAGTAACGTTAAAAAATTAATGGTAACAACCCTAAACTCTAAACTTTTTCAAAAAAAATAAAAAAAAATAAAAAAAATACAGCCTGCTTCTCCGGCAACCATGGTCGCCGTTAAGTCCTTCGCCGGTTGCAAATGGCCCCAGCCCCAGCCCGAGATATCGTTCAAATCCGATCGTTCAACTCCGGCGGCACAGCTGTCACCCCTCTTTCTCCTCCCCCAATCCTAATCCCCAAATCGTTCAATCTGATTCGGGTGATACAAATCGTCACCACCAATCGACGAGAAATTTCCGTCGAGTCCACCCTTCTTCCATTCCATTCCGTCGATAGAAAAAGGGTGCCGATGCTTTGAACGCTGGTCTGAAATTGAGGAAGGTTGTTGTTGATGAAAAAGAGTTTCTTGGAAAAAACAAGGTGAAAATCTATGCTAAGAAGAATACTAGTAATGCTGCTGGTGAATCTTCTGGTTATGAGAGTTTTTGTGGCAGTTGGGGGTCTTCATCAATGGAGGATGAAGGTGACGAGGACGAGGAAGATGAGGAGGACGAGGAAAACGAGGACGAGGTTGATGGTGGAAATGGGTGTTTTATAGATAGATAGAAAAGGGTGTTTTTGGAAATTTACATAGGTTTAATCCTGATTAATTATCAGTATCCTTACATCTTTGTTTATTTATTAATTTGTCCTTCTTGACAAAAACCTAATCTTCTTATTATTTCCTTTGTGCTAATAAATAATAGACTATTTAAAACCTAAGTCGTAACGTATGTAACCATATAACTTATTATGTGTCACATTGAGGAATAAGTTTATGGTTATATGCTTAAATTGTTTAGTCCTTGGTTAACTTAATTAAAGTATGATGTCTGTTGATTAAACCACCATTAATGCGTCCAAAACAATTTATGGTGTTAGTGTCTTATCCGCATCGTCGATATTGATTATCTTAATAAGACATTTATATGTGTCTCGGTCATTAATGCTACGAGCATAATCAATCGAGTAACGCTACGGGCAGAATAATTGTGTGACAATAGTTTTGCACACTTGATTATAGTGGCCTACATCACGATCAATAAGTACTAGCGTTCGATAAAAAGTTGTCAGTTGAGCAGTCCAATGAAAGATAGAATGTACAGATCATTTAACATTTGAACTAAATCTGATCAAAACATTGTTTTGTACAGCAATTTTCGGTTTAACAGATGCAAACAAGTATGAAACAGATTCTCTTGCTATACAGGGGTGAGGGCAAATGGCAGGGTGAAAGTCTGGACTGCACTTTTAACTTGTTCAATGTCAATGTCTATCAACTTTCCTGTCTTTGATGAAATAACTGAACATTTCTTCTCTTCTGCATCAGGTACAAATACTTTCCCTTTGTCTTCAGAGCAAAACAACCCGATACTGCAACCAACAAGCGTTTCAGTTGGAAAATCACATAAAGTAAAGCAGCATGAAACGTATAACTATGTACAAAGATGTTTCAAGCATATGAGAGACTGCAAAACCAAAAGAGAAACATTTACCTAGGCTTTTCACGAGCATTTGCGAGTTGGAGAGCTGCTGTATTCGTACAGATTACCCCAGCTGAATCATTGATAAGTGCAGCCAACTATAACAAGAGAGAAGATAAATAGAAAGGTAAACTGTAAGAATATTCTGGTTGCTGATCCAAATTTACTAAAGAAATTGTAGAGAGAAAATAAGCCAACCTGTCCTGGTGTAGTGATGAATACAATACTGGCATCGGTACCAACAATTTCCTCGACATTCTCTCTTTCTTTCTCATGGGGGATGACAAAAACTGGTTTGAGTCCACTGCTTCAGACAAATATCGATGAAACGATTAATATTCAAAAACAAGAAAGTGTGCAAGTACTAAGAATCAGGTATTGCATTGCATCCCAAATTATAGTAAATAGCCACTGAAGGAATAATAAGTACCACACCTGATTTCTTTGGTTATCTCATCCCATAATTCAATAGGTAGCAAACTATCTGTGTCACCCCTAGACTGCATCGAAGCCTTTGAATCCGATTGTATTCCATGAATTACTATATATTTCCCTTTCTGCACTCCTGCATTCTTGTATTTTGCTTCCACAACCTCTTTAAGCTTCCTAGAGATTGAAACTTTAAGTGGTGGGACAGGCTGCCTAGGTACTCCACGACCTGGTCTCCCTAACCAGTCAAGCATTTGATGATACCTAAATGTTATGTCTTTTTTAAGTAAGATATCATTTCATACTTGAAATTCTTGTATCAAGAGTCTCTCTACTGCACCACAACATTACATTGTTAAAAGGCAAATCATATTTTATCTTATTGTACAAATGGGATTCATTTGTTGAGTGCCATAGAGACGGTTCACCTAAGAATCTCCCGTTTCATAATCAACAAAATAAGAGTAAATGCATATACCATTAAGCCTTCAATTCTTGTTCCTGAAAGAAAAAATTGGATAGCTTAAAAAGTTTCAACAAGTCTTTAACTCACATATGATATCCACCTTCAGAGAGGTTCAAGCTCTCTGCTTTAAAGGTTTCTGATAAAAGTAAGCCAGCTCCAGCAGCATTTACATTTGGGTATGTATAACTAACCCTATCTCTAGCTGTTGTCAAGAACAAGAATGATGCATGCCCCAGCCCAGCCAGTTTTGTTGATAATACCATATCATAGTACCTATTCTGCAATCATATGAAATGGGAACATAAACATAGTGGCACCATACCTATCCAGCACCAATCGACTTTCAAAAAGTTGACTACGCATAATCGAATCAGATATATATAGACCATGACTTTTACAAAGTTGATTGTAAAGGTGGAATTTTTAAAAGTCGATTTCCAACGCGATGCCAAAGTAAAGTTTGGTGCATTTAAAGAACCCTTGAAATCAATATTTACAGTTTATGTACCATTATAACTTGAAGGTGGTGCACTTAGAAACCCATGGAATCAATCTTTACAATTCATATACCATTCCATCACTGTTTATTAGGCGGATTAATTTTTTTGTTCAATTAAACAGTGAAGATATGCAACAATTCTAATGTATATGAGTGAGGTACATTAATTAAGAAATGGATAAAGAAAGAATTCAGGCCAGGGTAGAAAGAAAAACCTTAAGAACTCCAATGAAATCTTGAAACTCTGCAGGTTCAGGGAACTCATCATCGGGATCAAAAGCATTAGCCCACCTAACATTCTTATTCAACTCAAAAGTCTGTTTTCCTCTGTCAGAGGCCACAATGTCGATCTGAACACCAGGATATCTATCCTTTATCAGCTGAATTGCTGGAAAAAACAACAAATTCTCATAAACACCACCTGAAATTATACAACAACATCTTCTAACATCTCCTCTGATCATCAATCCAAGTGAAGCAACTTCCACGTTGTAGCCTTTTGGAAATTTCAAAAACCCATATGGGTTATCCGGATTATCCGGTGGTCTTGGATCCTCTTCTTGTTTCCCTTCAGAAGCATACTCGCCGTATTCCATGTCCGGGTCCTGACCGTAATCAAAGGGGTCGAGCCATGGATTACGCTTTTTGGCATTGGGCCTGATTCTGATAGGAGTTTTAATGGTCCCTGCAGATGGGTTGTTTAGGAAAGATGTGGCGTCATGATTTGAGAAGGGAAGGGAAGGTGAAGTAGTCAGAAATGGGGCGATTGAATTGAGCAGAAGTGAAGTTGAAACCATTTGAATTGATTTTCGAAGTTCTCGCAGTGGTGTTGGTGGTGGTAAAGTGCTCGAACAGCTGCATTTGTGGCGGGTTTTTGTGTTTGATCAGAGTGTGGACTTTGGGTTAAGATAAGTAGACCCCACATCACCTACAAAAAGGAAGGCACAGTCGCTTATTTCGGATGTGACTTTTCTCGGTATCACGAATTTATTCTTAACATCAATTTATTATTTTTCAATTATTTTACCACTATATCTAAATTGCTTTTCGGCCTCACGGTATGTGTGTCAAAGCCACTGACGTTTTTTCTCCCTACCAACTTCACTAAGACAGACGTTTTTCATTAATGATATATTTATAATTATAATATCGATGTATTACATTTGGTATTGAAAATCAAAATCGATGTCGATCGCGCGCGACAGATCGAAAAAACGTCAACGACACAAACGTTGTGTTGTATAAAAATAATAAAAATATTATAGTGGTGTCAAGAGTAATTTTTAAAAGTGCCTGAAGTAAAATGGTGACAATTGAAACAAAAACATGGTACCAATAAAAGTCATCTATGTATATTACGGGCAGTGGCAGACATAGGATCCTGGGTGAGGGGGCGATTATATATACTGTAATTTTTTCGCAATCAAGAAAATGTATACTAGTGTTTTTTCTCTTCAATTCTAGGAGAAACACTATTATATAATGTTAGTAAACACTACTATATATTTTGTGACATATATTGATGAAAAATACTACTATATATATCACATGATTCAAACAAATTAATCATTTTACACCCATAAATAAATATTTCACGGCTATATATATCACATGATCCGAACTGTTTAAGGCAAAAGCATTTCATATGCTAGTATTTTTATTTTTTATAAGTAAAATGTTATCAATATTTGTTTAATTAAATGTATCATTTTTGTAATAACTATGTATTTTATATTTGATGATAAATGTTTTATTTCAATTTATTCAATTATTATAGATGAAATGGGGCGAATCTAAATTTTTAGGGAGGGCGAAAAAACTACACAACATATATACTAGTGTATTTTCCGGATCCAAGATAAGTCCGCCCATGTTTATGGGTACGGCAACACAATATTGTCCTCACTGAAACTCGAATCCGAAATCTCCGAGTCTCAAAACCCAATAATTATCACCAGACCAATACCTCATCGGCATTATATATATATATATATATATATATATATATATATATATATTTGAGAGTTTAAAGATATCTATATCTATACTTCTATACTATGTATATATTTGAAAACAACAATAAAATTGATTACCTGTAAATTACGCCCAAACCCGGAAAAATACCCGCCCATACCCATGGAATAAGAAAACACGTGCACCTACATCGGAATCTAGATGAACAAAAACGAATGAGACTACCATCATCGATTTTTATTTACCGATATGCTACAGAAAACAGATCAGGCGCATTCATTTATATATTTTTCTCACTCATCGGCGGTTACTAACATTAATAAATGGCTGTGATCAGTTGTCGGTAGTCTTTTTGTGATTGAAGTCGGTGATGCTAGCTTTTTTGAACAAAATCTCACCTTCCCTGCCGTGTATCATGTTTGTTTGTTTGTTTTTTTTTTTTTTTTGGGGCTGATGATGCTTTATCCATTTCCCATTTCAATCTGAACTGAAAATTCAACCGAGAGATACTCAAATCAAAATCCTATCAGGAAATCCCGAACGGATATTTAACAACACAATGCTGCTCACATCATATTCCTATCAATATCCTTCCCGTCTAAATATGAATTCACATTTTAACCGTGATACGTGAAATCTTCGGCAACTACCTCAAAATTCGGATGCGGACGATCGATTATAGTCTCAAACGCCGCAACTTGCATCGTACCAAGGTCGGTTTTCCTTTCTTTCAAGAGATCAGTGTTTCTCAAGCTTTGTTTTGCTTCCGATTCTTTTTATGTCTATTTCTGCGGAAAAATTAGGATTTTGGTCCTCTAACTTGGTCTACTTTGGATTTTAGTCATGCTCCTATTCCGGTGAGGAAAATGGTCTTCTAACTTGTTTATTTTTTTGAAAAATAGTCCTATCTACCGGAAATAGGTGATTGGACACCGGAATTTTTAAAAAAACGCTTACGTGGCAGCCACTAGACTGCCACATTGAATCCTACATGGCTATGGACCCCATTTGACTTAAAAAATAAACATTTCTCCTTCCAATTTCTTTCTCCTTCCAATTCCCCAATTTCATCCCTCAAAATCTAATCCCTAATTAATTTGCAATTTGAAATTGCTGAGATAGGCGATGAATCATTTGCAATTTCGTTTACTGCTGAAAATCCTCAAACAAATCAACTCAAATTAAATCCAACATGTTTCCGATGGGATCGAATAAAGTCAAATGATCAAAGGCAAGACCACCAAAACTCACAGCATCAACATTAGAAGCAAGTTCTAACAAATGGATTGTGCTCACTTGCGGCACCACTACTTTAATCTCTTATGTTTCTGGCGATGGTGTTTTCAATTGAGGAGGAGAAGCCTAAAAACAAATTACAGAGAATTTAATATATAAATAAAAAAAATAAAAGACGAAGATGAAAAATTGAAGGTAGTAAATGGAGGAAGAAAATGGAAGAGGATTAGAGAGGAGATGCAAAGTAGTAAATTAGGAATTAGATTTGGAGGGATGAAATTGGAGGAAATCGGAAGGAGAAATCATTTTTTAAAAGTAAAATGGGATCCACAAACCACATAGATTCAATGTGGCAGCCTTAGTAGGCGCCACGTAAGTAGCGTTTAAAAGATTCCGGTGACCACCAGTCATTTTTCCAGATAGGACTATTTTTCAAAAAAAAAAAAATACAGTTAGAGGACCATTTTTCTCAATTTAACATGGCGCAGTGACTAAAATTCAAATGAAATGCTTATTCACGACTAAAATTCTAATTTGCCCTATTCCTGCTGCACAATAATCTGTGTTTTAATTCGTTAATTTGATCCCATGTTATTCTTGCTAAATCTAGCTCCCATATTGGGCGTTGCGTTTGATATATTTAGTATAGATAGAATAGATATATGTTTGTTTCAAGAAAGTATATTTCGGTGATAATATTTTTGTATTTTTATTTTTATTTTTGAAGGGAGTGATAATATCTTTTTGGGCGTGGCGTTTGATATGTATCAAGGAAGTATATTTCGGTGATAATATCACAATATTATTGTGGTTTTTGCAGGAGGGCTGTAAAAAATCGTCATGATTTGAAGATGTATTTTTCTTATTTTAGACATAATTATGCGAGGCAGCTACTTTATGTGTACCGTATTTTCAGCGGCTACTTTATTTTAAGGCATCTCAACAACTTCCCATTTAAAAGTTTCATTATCCTCTCAAATTTTTGCAGCTGACAAATCAAACAATGAATATTATTTCGGGTGATTCTATGGTGGGGAGGCCTTAATAGGGAGTTGCATACGCTAGCAACATCCTGGGCCATGTGATTTAATCCTACGTGAGGAATTTCCTATGCATTTAAACCGCTACCCCAGACATGCCGCCATGTATGCAACTCCCTATTAGGGCCTCCCCACCATAGAATAACCCTATTATTTCTGGTTAATTAGGTCATGTTCAGTTCCATACAAATGTAGTGCTTTTCCATTCAAATCGACATCACCATGAACAAAAGAGTCGGTAGGTTCGGTGGGTTTACTTCAATCAGGTATGGTTTACACATGTTGGAAACATTCGATCTTTTGACAATCAAGCAATCCTGATGATTTTTCTTTAATCTTTTCTCCAGATTCTTTCTCATTGGAAAAGAAGGGAAAAGCATTTTAAGTTTGCTAATATTTTCAATCTCTTTTTCATTAGAATTGATAATCTGCAATGATTTCAGGCCATGTTGTAGAACACTAATCCTCTTTAATTACGCGATCATCCAATTTGAAAGCTCTTGAAGGTATGTACTATGCCTTTATTTTTCTTTGACAAGAGAAACCTCAAGAACGTACAAAAGCATAACTAATTCTATAGCCATAGATTGCATAGGTTTGTTGTTTTCAATCGTTTATTGGGAAGGGTAGCTAGGGGTTTGCAGGCCTCGAGCATTTTCACATTTTATAGTGTGCTTATAGATACAGTCATTCAGAGGACTCAGGCATCCAAGGATATGAATATGGATATGAACCAGTTTGGATGTTTCACAATGCAGAAAAGAAAATTATAAAGGTACGTAACTCATGAAAATTGCTTTTGATTAGATCATTGTCGACTATAGATTGAAGAGATGGTGACCTGTTTTCCTTAGTCAGATGTGTTGTGATGTTAGTGAATGGGATGAAGAGATGGTAATGTCCATTGGTCTGCTCATGTTCTCATTCACGTAGCGGAGTTGATTGTCATTAGTGGGGCGGGATGATTCTATTTTTTCATCAGAATGGAGGTGAGGATTCGGCGGCTAAAAAGCTATATATCAATGGGGTGTGTTTGCGATTGTGATGTTGAGGCAATTTTACATGGTGTGGAGGTCCCGGCTTTTAAGTGTAAATGAGTGTCCGCACTCAAATGGGAGGCATCATGTAAAAATTCACGCGATATCGATTATTTTGTCTTTTTTTTGGTAGATTGAATGTTCATTTGAATTTACAAAAGATAATTAAAAAAAAAATGTACATTTGACGTCATTACTTTTAAAAAGTTTATCATAATTTTATGGTGATGAGCATTTCAATTTTTAATAAATTGTTTACGAACGAATAATGTGTGGTGAGATAATATTAGAATAGAAATTATATAGATTTTTAGGAGTAAACTAATCATTTTTCGGATTGGCTACACGAAGACTACTTCGGCTATAAATAATTTGATACATAGAAATACACATGTCCCTCAACAAAAAGAAAGAAAAAAGAAAAAAAAGAAGATTCATGGATCACACATGATATATAAAATAGAATCACCTAAGCACAAATATACCGCGTTAAAAAAACACGAATATAGTACATCTGTTTTTTAAATTGTTTGTTTAATCCCCAATTTGATGAGCAATGTTCTATTAGGTTATATATATTGTTCTTTAAATTTTCCAGCATATTCTTATGTGTACAAATATGCATGCTTTCTTAATTTTATATTGTCGTAACACTATGGGCATTCATCAATGAACAATACTTCAACATTAATCTTATACCAAATAAGCGTAAATCAAAAATCAAAAGACGTGGTTAGCAAATCACCTGTTATACCCGTAGTATTTTATGAGAAATAAAATTAATAAACAGAAAGACTAAAAACAATTTATATATATATATTAATCCTGAAAGATATTACACTACTGTAATGGAAAAACAAAAATAAAACTATAAAGGATATCTTGACTGAGGCGAGATGAAACTCTATCTTTAAGACAAATTTGCTCCGGCTAGTACCCACGGATTATGTAATTGTCTCCTAGGATTACTCAGTATACATGTTCAAAGAGAGGTACTTCAACTATGAACTAACTTCGAACTCTGACGGCACTTCAGAAAACTCTTCAACCTTATATGCAAAACTATATGATTGTGTATTATATTTCTATTGTTGTAACTTGTGTGTATTCTCCATGTTGTGAAGACTTGTTTATATAGAGGCTTGAGCAAGCAATTGAGAAGTCTCAACATTGATAATCATTAATGCATTTACCCCCACTACTCTCACTTTGATATCAGTATTGATCATGATAGTTTCGAAGAAGATGAAAAGTTTTAGCTGGTTTCGAAGAAAATGAAAGGTTTCAGCTGAGTCAGCTTGGTGTGCTGAAAAAAGGCCTGCTGAAACATTTAGCATTGCTGAGCCTCAGCTGACTTTGACTCTGCTGAGTTTGTCACCCTGATGATCGAACATTCGCCAGATCTTGAGCCTCACCGACTTCAACTCTCTTGAGTTTGTCGTCACCTCGCCGATCGGGCCGAGCCTCGGCCTCTTCTTGATTTTGTCCAAAATATAATACTCGCCAGCCCAAGGCCACCGGACCCAAAGAAGGCCAAAGGTCAACGGTCAACGGGCACGGGCGGGCGGCGGCGCGCGCGCGTGTGGCAATGTTAGCAGAACATCGTCTAAGTAAAACATTCCGAGTCTTCCTCCCTTTCTCTAGGAGCTTATACCCATCATCAACTGTCATCATTTAAATACTTAACATTGGACCACTCATGTTCCAATGTGGGATAAAAAGTTTACACAACTCTACTCCCAATATCTCACAAACAACTTAAAGCGTTAATATCTCATTCATCCGTACTCCGAACTGAATAATTTTAAATCCTATTGTCAACTACGTAGCACATAGTTTTCAATGATTTAATAAAGTCTCAATAACTTTAATAATAGTCTTATCGACCTCGCTCTTTAAAGTAGTTGTCGAAAATGATTAAATAATCGATAAAATCATTTTTGCTCTATTTTCTCAAACATCATCTTCTTTACCCTGAATTATTGATCAATGTTGTGAAAACCATTAACTCTTATAATAGAGACAAAAACTACTCACGTTACATCGCCGTGTTTCTTGAAATTGATTTCCGTGCATAGCACGGGCTTTTTAACTAGTATATATATATATATATATATATATATATATATATATATATATATATATATATGTGTGTGTGTGTGTGTGTGTGTGTGTGTCTCTGCTGAGGAAAGGTTGGTTAAACTTCGCTCATTAATCGCAGATTTAACAGGAGTAAGGAGAAGTATTGGATTAAAGCGAAGCGAGGTAGATATTGATCGTATATGCAATGTCATCAAAGAAACGCGAAAAGATGCAGGAGATGTTGGTTGCCAAACGGAAGTTGGCTTATTCAAGTGTAAACAGAATTGCTTTGGAACAGCCTCCAGGAACTACTTCAGTCTCAAGTTAGAAGACCTCCATTGACATATAGAAATAAAACCTTCTATAGGTAGAAGAAGTTTTCTGAAAAACGATTAAAGACAGTACACATGAAATTGACGATTGATGATGAGGGAGAATGTAAATTATTGAATATTATTAGCCAGGGTACAAGTTCAGACCAAAGGCTGGGTCATGATGTTAACATGTATGCAATTAACATTAAGGGAAAAGTTTTCATTAACACATGTCAACCGTATTAAGGCTTTCATGTTTTATGGTTTTTAGTTGTTGATAGAAAACCAAAGGGCACTTCAACTGATGCGTTGAAGATGACTGATATATTTGATGTGCTCAACAACAAACCCCGCCTTAAAACCCTGAATCTGTCTGTCATATCTTCTTTAATCATTGCAACATTGTTTATAAAAGCAAAGAAAATAGTTATATCTTTGTTTATTTTACATGGAGGAAATCTGTGTAAGTTACAATTATTGGATTGTTGTTGGTTTATTTATAGCGCTATTAAACCTAATTACAGTTATAAATGGGTTCACGTATTTTCGATGTGGACGAATATCCCATGAATTGGGAAGGATTAAGAGCGATGTGAGTTATTCATTAGATTACGTCACAATTGGAACACTTAAAGGGCTCTATAGAGGCGGGGAGAATATAGTTTGTCACCGGGGGGGTTTCTGTGCAGGGAATGTGTCTCGCTGAGGAAAGGTTGGTTAAACTTCATTCGTTAATCGATTTAACAGAGTAAGGAGAAAGTATTGGATTAAGAGCAAGCGAGAGGTAGATATTGATCGATATATGCAATGTCATCAACAAACGAAAAGATGCGAGAGATGTTGGGCGCCAAACGGAAGTTGGCTTATGCAAGTGTAAACAGAATCTGTTTGGAGCAGTTCTAGAACTACTTCAGTCTCCCAAGTTAGAAGACCTCCATTGACATATAGAAATAAAACCTTCTATAAAGCGTAAGTAGTTTTCAAAAACGATTAAAGACAAAGACACACACGAAAATTGACGATTGATGATGAGGAGAATGTACTTGTTCATGGCCCATTTGGATGTCATATCGGTCTTCAAAATGAAACTTTGCAATCAAATCTCTACGTACGATTTGGATGTTTTCCTCAGCCCATTGTGTGAGATGCAGGGGTACGTTAATGAAATTTGTCCACTTTGGGATGAAGATTGCTGATGGTTCTGGCCATCTGGCGGATGCCATGTAGCAGAGATTCCTGTAGTTGTTTGCATATGTGTATGGTTGTTCAATGCAAACTCGTGAGAGGAATTCTGTTTTTGTGGTAGACTCATTCATGATTGCAGACCATATTGAGTCTCTTGACTTTTTGGGCTTCGTCGTGAAGCCTTCAGTAATCCTCTTTCATATATATATATATATATATATATATATATATATATATATATATATATATATATATATATATATATATATTTCTTAAGTGATAAAAATTGTTTTTGACAAATATTTTATTGTATGGATCTTCTATAAATATTCCATAATGCAGTAATATTTATCTAATATAAATATTTATCACGATAAGAATAGACAGTAAATTATATATGTGTGTGTGTTTGTTTTTCAAGATATCTCTTATTTTTTATGGTATGTAGTTATTTTAATGTTGTACAGTAGAGATTCTAATACAGATGACCATGTGTAGAGATTCTATAAAGCAGATAAAAATGATGTTGTAGTCTATAAAGTAGAGAATCTGGTAAGAGACATCGATGCGAAAGCAGGCGGACCCACTTTATGCCCGGGTGGTCTCAAGCCCCCAAATGGTCACAAGCCCTCTACATATGGTCCCAAGCCCCCAAATTTTTATTATTGTAGTAGTAGTGTTATTATTAGTATGTTATGCTGCTTTTTCTTGAACAAAAGACTTATATCCTGCCACTAAGAACAAACCCTTTAAAGTCTCCATGATTCTAGGTTGTAAGTTCAAATCCCACTACCAACATTTTTTATTTTTTTCCTGATTTTTTTAGGCATAGGTTTATATCTAAAGGCTATCCCGAAAAATTTTTCCTGCTTCGCCACCTGGATGCGAGTGCTTTTAGCGTAGTTAAGGCATTTAGTTTGTATAATCCAACGCAGAAAATGCAGGCAAAAAAAAAAGAGAGCTAGAACCGTCCATTATTTCACCCATATTTCAAACGAATTCCACTATATCTACAAATAATGCAGTTTGTTTGAGCAAGTAGAGTTTTTGGTACTGACAGTGGAAGTGTAAGAATCATCAGAAAATCCAGAATTCCCCTGTCTTAAACAGACGATATTTTAATCCTCAAAATTAAAAAATTTGGATAATTTCAACGCCCATTATTCTTTTTTGTTATGAAGATTATGTTATCTTATATGTCAAACAAATCCACTGTTTATAACGTAATAGGACTCTAGTCTTGAGGTTCCAATTTCGGATTCAATCAATGGAATCAAACACACAAGAAAGATTTGAAGGCTGGTACCCAACTTCCACCGTTCCACATGGGAAAGGATCCCCGACGGTGCAAACATATGCACACTCTCCAGCCTATCGATCAAAATGACACCGCTTGTTTTTAAACACGATGCAGCTTTAGCTTACGATGTATAAAAAAAAAAAAAAAAACGGCGTCGTTTTACCGATCGACGCTGTTTGATGACAAATGGCGAGGTTGTGTACGTTTTTGTAAGTAGGGGATCCTTTCCCCGTTCCACATGACATAACTTCCACTAATTCACAGTCTCGATCACTGTACAAATACAGTGTACACAATGCGTTCACATTCCACTAGTGAAACAGAGAAATAGGAAAGGCTACTAAATTAACACAGAATCTCACCGGCAATGCAAAATTGAGAATTCCCCAAAAGGTTATTGCGGAAGAAATTGGGCAATAACGATGATAATTTACATACCGAATCAGGTTTGTCTTGCAGATATGGTCCCATAAATCAAGTACGTTGTTACATACTGATAAACCGAAATAAAAAATTAAAAAATAAATAAAAAGACATAATTGTCCAGTGGAATAAAAAACTGACTTTTTTGCAATAATATGTATTCCACTGGATTAAATACCAATTACAACTAGAATTTTGTCCATTTTAACAATTTTGTAAAATAACAATGACAAAAAAATAAAGGTTATATAGTTTATTTTAATACGAGATTGAGTTTAGAAAAGTTAATTCAACATGCAATAAAAAAGAGGGGACGGTGGGAGAAGCATGTATACTCTCCACCGTTGAAGAAAATATTTACAGAATAAGAAACCAATGGAAAAAGAAATGGTTGTCTCTGTTATCAGGGCCGCCCTGTGGGATTAAGGGCCCTAGACTAAGTTCTTCACACGAGGCACTATCAATTCAATAAACAATTACTACATCTGTTCCAAAATAAGTGTTCACACTTTAAAAAATAATTGTCCTATAAAAAGTGTTATTTTATATTACCGATGCATCATTTAATGCTTATTTTTCAAAGATAACATTAGTCCAACAATTATTTATGGCATTCATTTCATATCCCAAAACAAATATTTATTATATGTGATGGTTAAATATGTCAATATAGTATAAAACACAACACATTAATTATAGGCAAAATTAGTTATAAGGCCGTCGCTAGAGACTTAATGATCATTTAGGACACTCCAAAATCTTATTTAGTTATAAGGACATTCTAATTTTAAGAAGGAAACTTATTTAGTTATAAGGACATTCTAATTTCAAGTGGATAAAAATAAAATAAAAAAGATGAAAATCAGTCCTTTTAAATAATTGGCTCTTAATTATATTTCTTAATATGTGAGAAAACTAAAAAGATGACACTTATTTTGGGACGCAGGTAACACTATTTTTTAAATTAAGTGATATGTCAAAAAAAGTCAAATTTTATTGACGTACAAAATTTACATGACTTTTTTTTTGAAGAATTTACATGGTATTTTTAAATATCTATTCTAACACATTTCGAAGCAAATCCTCTAATCAATATAGAATAATCTATAATCTTCTCAATATATATATATATATATATATATATATATATATATATATATATATATGATTATAAGGTTATCATCAATACATGGAAAGTTTTAAAAGCGAAAAAAGACAGAATGTCATTTTCAATACTGATAAGGTTAAAAGAAGATTAGATCAAAAAAATTATCACCGGCAGTAAATGACGAAAATTCAAAAGGTTGTGATACTGGGCCAACTTAAAAACTCAATGTTAAGTAAGAAAAAGATTTCAAGAAGTATTTATTGGATTGAGTTAATGAACACTTAATATTATTAAACGATTTAGCGGGCTGGGGCCCTAAAATCGCCTATATTTTTTTGGGGCCCTAGACCCAGGCCTCTTGGGTCTATACTCAGGGCCGACCCTGTCTGTTATACTCTCCACCGCTCTTACAAGGACGAATTGGTGAAAATTTTCGAATTATGGCCGAAACCGCCCATAATGGACGGTATTGTAGACGAAAATAGGCGGGACCACCTATCATGGGTGGTACAGTGGGCGATTGGGAGAGTGATAATAGGCATTTCGGCTCATTAATAGGCGGTTTGACTGGCGAAAAATGGTCGGTTCGGCTCATTTTTAGGCGAGGGATAGCTGTGGATTTTAAAATTCGAGTGTGTAGATTTAGTTTTAATTTTAAAAAATGGGGAAAAGTTCGAATTTCCCTTATAATATATGACATGTCTTCTTGCTAAAGAGCTTGTGAGGTTCACAGACCACAAGTATTTATCATTATTGAAACCAGGGTTTCAGATACTAGAGCTTGGAAAATCATCAAGTCAATTGGTTTGGACAGTAGCTTTAGAACAGCTCCTGAAGGATCCTCGGGAGGCATTTGGATTTTGTGGGACTCTACTCAAGTTGGTATGGAGATATTAGATGGAAATCCGGATGCAATTCATGCTATGGTCAAAATTAAGGATGCCAACCCGTGGATCCTCTCTACGATTTATGCTCATCCTGACCCTATGAAAAAATCTGAGTTTTGGAATCAGCTATTTAAACTTAGTGAATGGATGGATCTCCCCTGGCTCGTAACTGAAGATTTCAATGATATCGCGGACCCGAAAGAGAAGAAAGGTGGGACACTACCTTCTTTAAGGCGTATAGATTCCTTCAATTATAATGTTAGCAGATGTGGTCTCATGGATCTTCGTTTTGTGGGTCCTCCCTTTACATGGAGCAACAAGCGGGAAGGTCACCGTCTAATTCAGCAGAGGTTGGATAGATGTTTGGCTAACCCTGATTGGAGAGCCAAGTTTGAGGAAGCTAAGGTGGTGCACCTCCCTAAGGTAGTTTTCGACCATAACCCTCTTCTCATTGATTTCTAGCCTTTTAAAAATAATTGTAAGTTACGTCCTTTTTGTATTGAGTTTGCCTGGTTTAATCACCCCTCCTTTTTCAACACTGTTAAAGAGGTTTGGGATAGAGATTCTGATGCTGATACTCCCAAATCTCTTTTTAATTTGCATAGTTGTCTTAGTGACTGGAATTCTAATGTTTTTGGCATTATTTTTAAAAAGAAACGTAGAATAATGAATAGACTAAGAGGTATTGAATTATCCCTTAGCCACCGTTATAATGCTTTTCTTATTGATCTCCACAATAAGCTTTGTGTTGAATATAATAATATTCTGGAGCAAGAAGAGCTTCTGTGGTTCCAGAAGTCTAGGCTTGATTGGATACAATCTGGAGATCGAAATACTAAATTTTTTCATATTTTGGCGGTCAAATGGAGAGCTATAAATAAAATCCTTGCTCTCAAAGATGATAATATTGTTGGATCCATGATAAGCATGATTTACAAAAGATAGTCAGCTTTTTTTTTATAAAACTTTTTTCTTTTGGGGTCAAGTTGAGAGCTTTCCTGTGCTTCCAACCCCTAAACTTAATGATAATCCTTTCTTTCCTCCCCTCTTTCTGACTTACAGATTTTTAAAGCGGTTTTTAATTTCAAGCCAAATAAAAGTCCTGGTCCTGATGGTTATCCAGCTCTCTTTTTTCAAAAAATGTGGCATGTTTTGAAAGATAAAAGTACCAAAGATATTGGAGAATGTTTTCTCTCGGGTACTCTTAAGGAATCCATGAATGATACCTTTATAGCTTTGATTCCTAAAGTGGAAATCCTGAAAGAGTTTCCCAATTTAGGCCCATTTCTTTATACAATGTTTTTTTACAACATTCTCACTAAATGTCTGGCTTTGAGAATTAAATCGGTTATCATCGATCTTATTAGTCCCCTTTAGAGTGGCTTCATTCCCCCAGAGACATTCTAGAGATAATATTTTGATTACTCAGGAAATCATTCACAAAGTTAGGAATTCTAAAGCCAAGAAGGTCTGCGTTATCTTTAAAATTGACTTTGAGAAGGCGTATGATAAAGTTAATTGGCATCTCTTGGAGCATATGTTGGTTCTGTTTAATTTTCCTGCGAGCATTATTAAACTTATCATGAGTTGTGTCTCGTCAGCAAATTTTTAAGTCTTATGGAATGGGGAAGCTACAGATAAATTTGTTGCTAGTAGGAGTATTCGTCAGGGAGATCCCATTTCTCCTTACTTATTTGCGCTTTACATAATTACATTGATATCTATCTATTGCTTACAAAATATTTTCAATTGATTACAAAATATTTCCCGTGTCTCTGGAATAACTAAAATCCAATTTCAAATGCATTTTATACTATTTTACAGTCTGAGTTCATTACAACAATGTTTCCCGATTTGCATCAAAGTCCAAAGAGGTAGAGGTTTGAATTCACTAAATCCCTTTATGTGATATTGAAGGATATACAATGAACCTTAAAATAATGAATCTTAAGGCTAAACATGTTTTACTTCATCAATGTACTTGTTTAGATTATTATTATACTGAAAACTTATCTAGTATAAAGGTTTATAAAGAGATCGTTTGGCATTTTCAGCGACTGCCTCATATTGTGGAACTAATAGCATCACAAAGAGGGAAAAGATTACTAATTTCAAGAAGATATGAAACTGAATCACAAAAGGGCAATATATGAGGTAAACATCATAACAAACATTACACCATCATAAAAGGACCCTTTCGTGACCAATATATGAACTTTGGGTTCAAAACATGTTTTTCCTTTATCAATGCTGCCAAATCAGGTTACAAACCTTCAAGTTTAGTGTCAAAGCAAGAAAAGGTCAGGGTGATACTGGGCATTAAATCGTCTGCGCGATCCATACTTTTCCAATATCAATATCAATGGGCTATAATAGTGCCTTTGATTCAAACAAACATGAATTCAGCCCTTTAAAGGGCACATACAAATCATGAGAAACTTAAAAACCATAGATATTTAATACATGACAACCTATCATCTTTTGTTTAAAAAAAATGAGAAATTTGAAAACCATAGATATTCAATACATGATAACCTAGAATCTTTTGTTGAAAGAAACATAAAGCTTTTAGCACATAAGAACCTCACAGGCATAGTGTACAATAAAATAAAAAGTGTACGTCACTTCGAAGTCTCACTGCATATATAGGAGAGTTGAAGCAGGTGCCGCATTCTTAGGATGTTGACAGTATTAATCTGCTTACCAAAACTTATGTTACTTTCAGAACTTCTGGCACTGAATTGTTGTCAATAATCTTTAATTTGTTCTCATCGTTGCCGAAGAAATAAAACGAAAACACGGAAAGCATATCAATCAACTCACACCATGATCATTATATAACAAAATACAAATCATTATCCAATCAGAGCAATGAAGAAATTAATTAATCAATAAATTTATTAACGAATTCCCCTAAAAAAATGAGTCATTAAAGAAATCAAATTCACCATTATATATATCCCACTACAGGTCCAGAAAATATGAGGCATTTGAAAGTAGCATCCATTTACAAAATCTCAGAAACCAACCTTACATAGCAAATACTGTTGTTGCACCAAAGCTACATAGAAAATACAATAAAAATACCCAGAAAGAAAAACCTCTATGAAAGTGGTATTCCAATCGTCTTGGACAACTCTAAATCAGAATCAAAATGAAAATACTCAGTTTGAAATACTTTTTAACAATTATTCAAAGATCTATCCGTTATACACAACTGTAATATGGTAAATTAGACAAATACACCTACCAGACACCATTGCCATCAATGGAGATTGTGAAGATCTGAAAAACATTAAAAGAAAAAAAATTTGTTAGAACAAAAGTTATCGAAATAGATCAACCGGTTTTGCTCTTCCTAACTAAAATAAAAATTCAAATTTTTTTTTTTCAAAACACATACTCGCACCCCGTATGGTACAAAGGAGAAAAATTCAATAAGACCTAAAATGAATATTGAAGCCTTTAATAGGAATTGAAATCCAGCAAGATGACAGATGTAATCGACCAATTGTGAAGATCTAATAAACAAAAAACAAAAAACGATAGAACAAAAGTTCTCAAAAGAGATCAACCAATTTTGATCTTCCTGCCTAAAATCAAAATTCAAAACTTTTACCAAAACACATAGTCGCACCCGTATGGTGCAGAGGAGAAAATTTCAATAAGACCTAAAATGAATATTGAAGCCTTGAATAGGAATCGAGTTCCCGCAAGATGACGGATGTAATCGCCCAAAAGGAATCAACTTCCTGGTTCACATAGACAATTAGAAAGAATCATAGCAAGAATAAGGGAAAATCAAAATTCGATGGTCCAGCAAGAAAAACGTCTAATCAAATCAAAAATGAAATACGATGGCAAAAATGTGCTATTGTTGTATCTGTCGCTCTATCTCAACAAAACATATTCACTGGTACAAAACTCTTTGCAGATATGAAAAATAATGAATAAATGAATAAAAAAATGTAGAACCTGTAGGAGTAGATAGATTAAAACACAGATAAAACTCTTGAGTCGTGCAATGACGCAGATCTGTCCTAAAGAAACTATTTCAGAGTTGAAATATTTCCCAGATAAAACAAGTCTTCTCTATTAATTAGAGGAAACAGGAACAACAAAATAAATAACCAGCATTACCAGATTGAAGATACCAAACCCAAAAGCTATGACTTGAAAAAGGAACCGTATGCTCAAAAAAGGATAGATGCAGCCAACGTGAAAGCAGTCTTTTAATTGGAAAATATAAAGATAATTTCTTCTGTGTATTTTGTTAACCAAATATACATATATATATATCCAACAAACACTACCGTTGAGTAGAGAGAAAGTTGGCCAACAACTCCATAAAAGTAGGGGATAGAGAAGACTTAGTCCAACACATTGACTAAGTAAATACATATTAAAATAATTTCAGGAAAAAATAATATTTTGAAATATTATATTTAAATAATACAACAATCCCCCACAAATTTCAAAATATTCTAAGAAAGAGTAATGCTGGATTATGCGAGTGCAACATAATGTTCTCGCAGTGTCTTTTGGACTATGAACCAAACTTTTGGTGATACAATATGACTTACACAATTATCGGTGAAATGTAAAATTTCTATGAACCAATAATATTTAGTGTCAAATGCAGAGATTTCATCAATCATTCTGGCCCATTATTTTGTTGTTCAACGCGTTTTTTTGCGCCTAATAGGCCATGCGCTGCTACAGTTATTCATGAGAGCTCTAAAGATTTTGGCCATAAAATCTTATAGGAGCGGCCCCACTCCACTCTCATATAGGTGAATTCATCAAGTGTATCCTGCTGTTAATACACCACCCTTAAGGAATATGAATTCATTAAGAGTTTAAAACTCAACCTCACAAATCATAGCAGTCAAGCACCCATTGTGCTTCAGTGTCAATATTGACTTGTTATTACCCATATGAACCTACTTCACGGGGATCTCCAATCACATAGGTTGGGTTACCATCTCTATTGACATACTGTAGGCCTAAGTCCCATTTCCTTCGAAGTTTTAAGAATTAATTGTCTTCCCACCGGTTTAGTCAGAGGATCAGCCACATTCAATTCTGACTTCACATAATCTATCGAAATCATTCCATCACTAATAAGACGTCTTACTACATTATGTCTCAATTTTAAATGCCGACTTTTACAATTATACGATTTATTTTTGCATTGAAAATTGTTGCTTGACAATCGCAATGTACCCGATCTTTGGAGGTAACGTATCCTTAGTTAAAGGAATATCGATTAAGAAATTTCTTAACCACTCGACCTCGATGCGGTTAATTCCAGAGCTACAAACTCGATTCCATAGTCGATCTAGCAATGATCGTTTGTCTAGCGATTTCCATGCAACCGCACCACCTCCAAGTGTAAACACATAACCACTAGTGGGTTTCGTCTTATCTCGAATCGAAATCCAGCTTAGCATCACTGTACCGCTTCAAGTGCAAATGGAAATCCACTATATAAGATACCATAGTTCATAGTACCCTCAAAAATTTCATTAGTCTCACTAATGCGGACCAATGCTCGTGATTGGGATTATGAGTATATCTACTTAATCGCCAACGGCATAAGCTATATCCGGTCTCGTAAAATTCGTTAAATGCATCGGACTCCCAATAATCTGAGCATATTTAGATTGAGATATTGGGTCACCACGATTCTTTTAATTGAATTTTAGCATCATAAGGAGTACTCACCGGTTTTACATCATAATTTTCAAACTTCCGAAGAAGCCTCTCAACATAATGTTCTTGTGATAACATAATGCCATCATCTCTCCTTATGACTTTAACACCCAAAGATCGTATTTGTTTCTCCCAAATCTTTCATATCAAAGTTAGAAGACAAAAAATATTTAGTACTATTCACAACTTCCAAACTAGTACCAAATATTAAAATATCATCAACATACAAGCAGAGTATTACGCAATCATTGTTTACAACTTTAGTATAAACACATTTATCCACTTCTACCGAGGAAAAACCATCAGTGATCAAAACTTGATCAAATTTCTCATGCCACTGTTTAGGAGCTTGTTTAAGGCCATAAAGTGATTTCACTAATTTGCAAACTTTATTCTCTTGTCCTTTAACCACACAACCCTCGGGTTGAACCATGTAAATTTCTTCTTCTAAGTTACCATTTAAAAATGCAGTTTTTACATCCATTTGATGAATAAAAGGTTTATGAATGGAAGCTAAGGCAAAAAGTACACGGATTGAAGAAATTCTACTCACAGGAGCAAAAGTATCAAAATAATCAATATTTTGTTTTTGAGAAAAACCTTTTGCTACCAAATCGAGCTTTATATTTGTCTATGGATCCATCGATTAAGTTTCCTTTTGAAAATCCATTTACAACCAATTGGTTTTGCACCAAAGAGGCAAATCTACCAAAATCCAAGTTTTATTTTTATAATAGAATCAATCTCGTTTTATTGCTTCTTTCCACAAAATCGCATCGTAGAAGAAGAAATAGCATCACTATAAGTTAAAGGTTCATCATCAACAAGAAATGTTTGAAAATCATTTCCAAAAGAAAAATCTTTTCTTGGTCTTTTACTCCTTCTCAATTCCTCATTAGAGGAAATCTCAATATTTCTTTCAACAGACGCATGTGAAATTCTATCTACCAGTGGATAAATATGTTCAAAAAATTCAGCATTTTTTGTTTCAATAATAGTGTTACAATTTAGAACATCACTCTTCAAAACAAGAAATCTATACGCAGACACTATATTCGGGATATCCAATTAGCATGCGATCGATGTTTTAGAACCTAATTTTCTTTTCTTAGGTTCAGCAACAAAACTTTGGCAAGACACCCCACACACTTTTAAATATTTGATTAGGTTTATAACCTTTCCACAACTCATGGGTGTTTTGCCGGTCTTTTTATGTGGAACTCTATTTTGTAAATGACATGCAGACAAAAGAGCTTCACCCCATAAATTATCAGTGCATGCGAACTAACTAACATAGAGTTCATCATTTCTTTTAATGTTCTATTTTTCTTTCACCCACTCCGTTGGACTGAGGTGAATAAGGAGGTGTTACTTCATGAATTATGCCTTCTTGTTCACATAAATCATTTAAAGATAAATATTCACCGCCTCGGTCGATCTCACTCTCTTTATTTTCTTACCAAGTTGGTTTTCCACTTCACGTTTATATGTCAAGAAAGCATTATAAGCATCATCTTTATTATGCAGCAAATAAACTCTACAATATCTAGAACAATCGTCTCATGAAAGTAACATAATACCTCTTACCACCTCTAGTCATGGTTTGTTTCAAATCACCCAAGTCAGTGTGAATTAAACTCAACAATTCGGTTTATCTATAAACAGATACACATGTTTTCTTGGTTATTTTAGTCTCAAAGACATATTTCACATTTTCCAGTTATTATAATTAATGCCAGAAATTAAACCAAGAGACTGCATTTTTCTTATATAGCTGACATTAACATGTCCTAGTCTAGCATGCCATAGAGAAATTGAATCAACAATATAGGCAGAAGAAGATGCATATTGATTTACCACGACTACACCATTTAAAATAAAAAGTCGCTTGATTAATACGGCCTTCCCCACAAGGAAATTATTTTTGTCATTATAATTTTATCGACTCAAAAACAACTTTAACCCCCACATTTGCCAAAGAGCAACTGACACTAAATTAAATTTAATGTCTGGAATATGTGAAGCACTCATTAAGAGGCGTGTTTTCCCGAAGAGAGCTTCAAGACAACTCTGCCTTTACCCAATACTTTAACAGTTCTTGAGTCACCAAGATAGACAATCTCATTTTCATCTCCTATGAATTTGTAGGAGGAAAAGGCTTCTCGATTAACACAAATGTGTCGAGTAGCCCTGAGTCTATTATCCAATTTTTAGCAGATGCTACAGTATTCTTTTGAGAAATGACCATGACAAAATCATCTCCTTCAACCAAATTATTATTTGATATAGGAGGATCACCATTTCTCAGAGCCACTCTTTTACAAAAATGTGAATTTACGCTATGAAACGAATTGTAATGATTAAAGACATACCTCATCGTAGACATTTTCTTGTATGAATTTTGAGATCAAAATAACTAAACAATACTTCAGCCGAAGAGAAAAGTAAAGCAGCTTCCTCTTTTCTTTTCTTTTCTTTTTTTTTTCTTTTTTTTTTTTTTTTTTCCTCGCACAACTCAAAGCAAATTGTTAGTACTCAAAAAACTGCTGCTAAAGTAAATTGCAGCAGGAAAAGGAAAAAGATCCACAAAAAAAAATCTATCTATATGAGATTAGTTTCTTTAGATTGTAGGAGTAGATAGATTAAAACACAGATAAAACTCGAGTCGTGTAATGATGACCTTCATTGTCAAAGAAGCTATTTGAGGATTGAAATATTTCCCAGGATAAAACAAGTCTTCTCTATTAATTAGAGGAAACAGGAACAACAAAATAAATAACCAGCATTACCAGATTGAAGATACCAAACCCAAAAGCTATGACTTGAAAAAGGAACCGTATGCTCAAAAAAGGATAGATGCAGCCAACGTGAAAGCAGTCTTTTAATTGGAAAATATAAAGATAATTTCTTCTGTGTATTTTGTTAACCAAATATACATATATATATATCCAACAAACACTACCGTTGAGTAGAGAGAAAGTTGGCCAACAACTCCATAAAAGTAGGGGATAGAGAAGACTTAGTCCAACACATTGACTAAGTAAATACATATTAAAATAATTTCAGGAAAAAATAATATTTTGAAATATTATATTTAAATAATACAACAGAACCAAGAACATACTTTTGATAAAAGGAAAGCATTTTCAGAAAATGGAAATGTTCTTATCAACCTATAAGCCACATTCCCTCACACAAATTTTCACGGTTCTTCACATTAAGAGTTAGTCGGAAAAGCTGTTCAGAAAGGAAAAATAAAAAAATTAAAGGGTCTGCACAATCGACGTCTCTTAAATAATCATGAGACATCTATAAATTTGAGTTGAGGCCAAAGGTTTATATTGAATTTTTTTTTTGAAATTTGAAATACAATAAACGGATTGAAAGATTCTGGGGCGTAATTTTAGGACACATTTTGAAATTGATCGCCAGAATTATTTCTTACTAATTGCAGACATTAATGTGTGATTGCATTATTGGGACCTTTTATTTTTCTTCTACATTGGACACGGATATGGGTTGGGTTTAATTGGGTAATTACCGGGTAATTGGGTTAAAACCCTTCACTGACCGTGGAAATGTGAAGTCAATTTAATTGAATGATGCTGGCGGGTAATTGGGTAATTACCGGGTAATTGGGGGGGGGGGGGTGGGGAGGGCGTGGAAATGTGGTGTCAATTTAATTGAATGATGCTGGCGGTTTTTATTTATTTATTTAAGCGTTTGGTTTTTTTTTTTAATTTATTAAATATTGCGTTTTTTTTGGGGGAAAATATTAGATTTTGGAAACATTAATTCATTGATGCGGGAGGTTATTTTTATTTATTTGTACGTGTTTATTTTGAGTAAGGGCCGGCTGGCGGTTTTTTATTTATTTATTTAAACGTGTGGTAGTTTTTTTAATTTATTAAATACTGAGATTTGTTTTGATTTTTTTTTTTGAGGAAAATATTGAGATTTTGGAAACATTAATTGATTGATGCTGGAGGATTTTCATATTTATTTATACGTGTTTATTTTGGGTAGGGGCCGGCTGGCGGTTTTATTTATTTATTTAAACGTGTTGTTTTTTTAATTTATTAAATAATGATTTTGGAAACATTAATTCATTGATGATGGAGGATTTTTTTATTTATTTAAACGTGTTTATTTGGGTAGGGGCCGGGTCACATTACGGGTATGGGGTTTAATTAGCGGGTAATTGGATTAAAAACACTCGTCTATATATTATATATAGATAATATCTATTTTGTTAAAAATGATTCAAGAATTATCTCGATTTATCGATAATAACTTAATGAAACAAACATTGTATAAATGATATTGCATTTCCTATGTTGGTGGCATGGTACCGTACTACCCGTTACGCGCGGTATGGTATATCGTATTTGTACCTTTTCCGCTTCGGCGGTATGGCTAGTTCCCGCTTCGGACGCATGGTTCTCGTTCTCGTTCTTGTACTCACTCGATGGGCCCGCTGAGGGTTTCGCAGTCGGGTTAGCTGTGCATTGGGCCTGTGACCGCGGTTGTGGGATCCGAGGCAAGTGGACCCTCCGGAAGCCCCAGGAGATTGGGTGTCGGAAGGACGGATTTCACTATAAAAAATTACTTGTTGTGGATATAAGGTGGTGAAATGGGAGTCATAAGGTAGAGGCGATCGTATCAGCTGTATCGATGTCTAGTAAGAGAACTTGATGAATTGACGGATCACAAATGAGCATGCTCGACTTGAACTTGATACATAAATTTTAAACAAGTATATTATTGTATAAATACTCGAACAAGATTTCTAGAAAATGTATATATTGTTACAACATTTTAAAAAAATATATATAACACTCTCGCACATGCTCATACCAGCATTTTTGCTGACAACTCGTTTTCTTTGTTTCTTTGTTTTGTTTTGTTTTGTTTTTTTCTATAAATAAAATTAGGTAATGGATCGAGGGATATGTAATGAGGATGAAGCGATGACATGGACCTGAATTTAGAACATTCTATGCAAATTAAGTTAATTACAATTGTAGTAATTCATTTGTTGTAATTTTATACTTGAAACACTTAGTGAATATTTGTAAATTTAATTATAAATTGATTGGATTATTTTGGAAAGGATAGTCAAGTTAATGAAGTCGCGGCAAGAGCTTCGCAACCCCTCCTAGAATGACCCCAGTGGACCTAGGGTTCGGGAGCGGGGTATTATAAATGACCTTGGCAAGTATTTGGGTGTTCCCCTTATTCACAGTAGATTTTCTAGCAGGAATAAGGATTTTGTTGTTAGGCAAGTGCATAATAAACTTCAAGGGTGGAAATCCAGATGTTTGACTATGGCAGGAAGATTAACTTTGATTAAATCTGTCAATTGTGCGATCCCTTCGAACCTTATGCAATCGGTTTGGCTCCCCCAGAAGACTTGTGATAAATTGGATCGTATCAATAGGGACTTTCTTTGGGGATCTTCGGAAGAACAAAGGAGAATTCATTTGATCAACTGGGATTTGGTGCTAATGGACAAATATGAGGGTGGGCTTGGAATAAGAAGTGCTAGGGAGAATAATATTGCTCTCTTAGCTAAGTGTGGGAATAGCATTATGAGGAAAGAAAAAAGTTTGTGGGTCAGGTTGTTCAGTAATAAATATGTTAAGAATGTAGACATCTTTCAATTAGTTAATACCAAAGTGAATGATTCCGTCATCTGGAAGGGTATTTTGAGAAGCTTTCAAAGTGTTAGTGATGGGTTGTTTGGAAAATTGGGGATGGTAGGGATGTTTCTTTGTGGGACGATGTGTGGCTTAATGGTTCTCCTCTTAGAGATCTTATTGACAATGAAGTTGATATTAGGGATCAAAACCTTTCCGTTGAAAGTATTATTACTGTGGATAGGACCTGGTGTTTTGAGAAGTTTCACACTTTGATGCCAAGACATGTTATTGATTCCATTCAAGGTCTTCCCCTTAGTTTAGACCCTATGGTTAAGGATCGGCGTTTTTGGCAATTGACGAGTAATGGAAAATACTCCACTAAAACTGAGGTTTGGTTCCTAAGAAATGGGAGGAATGCTGATTCCATTGTCTTTGATTGGAAGTCTGTTTGGAAGTGTTTGATACCAGAGAAAGTTAAATTGTTTGTTTGGTTGGTCATTCAAGATAAGATTCTTACCAATGAGGCGAGATTCGCCAGAAAATTATCTTCTTCGAATACTTGTGAAATATGTAATCTTAATGCTGAAAGCATTTCTCATTGCCTTGCTGATTGTCACTTTGCTAAAAGGATTTGGAAATGTAACCTGCTTAGGTGATTCTTTCTTCAACAAGACTTTGCTTCGGAAAATTGGATTAAATCAAATTTGAAAGATCAAAGATTTGTTTCTGATTCCTTCTACAAGAGCCCTTCTAATGCACTTTTCTCCATGGCCCTTTAGGGTATATGGAAAGACAAAAATAATTTCATATTTAACAGAATTCCTACTAATCATGTCTCTGTCTATAATCAAATTGTCTTCTTGGCTAATGAATATGTTATTAATTCGCAGAAGCCAGCAACAGGTCCTTCCAACAAGACCATTAAATGGGTTGGGTGGCAGGCCCCTCCCAAGGGTTGGATCAAGCTTAATACGGATGCTAGTCGTTGTATATCCTCTGGTCACTCAGCTTTGGGTGGTGTTGCTAAGGATCATGAGGGTAAGTGGTTATACGGTTTCTATGGAAATTCTAATTCTTCCCAAATTTTTTGTACAGAGCTTAAAACTATTCGAGAAGGTCTCAAGTTGGCTTGGGAAAAGGGACATAGGAGTGTCATCATTGAATCAGACTCACTGTCAGCAATCAAGTGCATTTTACAAGAGGAAGATTGGGAGGCGAGAGAAGGCTTTCTCATTAAAGACTGTAGAAGGTTTCTAAAAAAGGGGTTGGAGATGTATTATCCAGCATACCTTTAGAGAAGGAAATCATGTGTTGATCGTCTTGCTGGCTTAGGGCAATCCATTGAAGAAAATCTCATCGTTTTGAATAATCCCCCTGACTGTATTTGTTTTGTTTTATCAGATGATATTAGAAGCGTTCTTTTGCCTATACTTTAGTTTTGTTTTTGGGGGCGTTAGCCCCCCGTTTTGTACCAACAAAAAAAAAACATGACATGTCTTCTTACGTCACTTGACCAGAAGGTGACGACGAAATTAGACTCGGGGTATCATATTATGCTTTATACCTTATCAGATCCAACAAATCTATTCTTCATGCCTCATGTGCGGCCACCTTCATTGAAATTTTTTAACTATGTATATCCAAGTTTCGGAAAAAAACTAGGTATATCCATTACTCCCTCTGTTTCTTTTTATATGTCGTTGAGAGAAGATTAACACAGATTAAGAAAGTAATTAATGTGTCTGAATTATAGTATTGGAAATGTATTTTTTTTAATAGATACGTAAATACTTTGTTGGTAAATGAGTTTTTAGTATTGGAAATGTATTTTTCTATGAGAGCTGTAAATACTTTATTGGTAAGTGAGGAAAATATTAAGAAATCGTGTATTGAAAAAGTAAATTAACAAGTAAATAAAAACAAAACAAATTTTAAAATGTGACAGATAAAAATAAACGGAAGAAGTATTAAATTGAGGGAATTAGAAAAATGACAAAAAAAATATCTAAATTAAGTAACATGAAATGTTTTCAAAACTTTTCCATAAACGACAAACTAATTTTTCCACGAAATACGAAAGCTTTATTAATCGGATAAACCGAACTTACAACGCGGTAAGAACCGCACTACAACGCGGCCAAAAACCGCACTACAACGCGGCCTACCCGCAAAACAAGCAACCTACAATACAACGAAGCCGAATAATAGGCCAAATCAAGGGTGCTGAACAAAAGGAAATTTTCCAAAAGAAAAATATCGTGGATCCTCACTGCAACCTATTATTCAACGCACACAAACATAAACTAAACACATAAAAACACTTAGAAAGAAAAACCATCATCCGCCGCCACTGCCTATGCTCCGCCGTGCCCTTGCAAACCAACCGCCCCTCCTAACAACAAATAACAAATCACGAGCCGTGACGAATAATGTCACAGGTGACGGAGAAACGAAAGCTGTCACAAATGACCAACAACAACTCGAGATCCGCAAGCGGTAATAGAAAGTCGAAGGCTGAGCCTCCGAGAAACAACTCCCCGGAACCGAACAACTCAGCCGCATCAACCATAGGAGAGTCAGCAGCAGGAACAACAAAGAGTAGAAGCAGCGCAGCAGGAAAACACAAACCAACTAAGCAAATGATATAAGAAACAAACAATTTTGGCTTCAAGCCCAAGAGTCTCCGACGCCGGCAAGAGAGCGCTACCGGAAGTGAAAGCGAAGACGGCGCTGGAAACCCAACAAAACGGTAATCAGTCAACCGAAAGGCCTAAAGCCACAGATCCATGAAGCACCATGCCCCACCGCCGAAAGCAAGCCGGAAAGAACTAGATCCGGCGGAGAAAAAAGAACACCACAAAATTTTGGAGCCTCATCGATCAAAGGAAAGAAACAATACAGGGAAAGGACCTAGTATTTACACGACAAGAAGAGAAAGAAGAAGGAAAAGCCACCTCTGGCAGGGCGCCGGAGGAGCGGAGGCGGCTGAAAACAAGTTGTTGTAGAAGGCTCTGGAGAGAGAAAACGCCTGAAACCAAAACACCTTTCCATCACCCATCATTTTCAAACACTTAAATATCTCACAATCTACAACACCAAATTCAATAAATTTTTCACCATTTTTTTTTAAAAAAATTTCGTGCTATTGACCATATTCCGATGTAATTTCTTAAAATCAATTGTCGAAATTCACTATTGTACAAAATTCACCGTCAAAATTCACTGTTTTTTGAAATGACTAAGTGAATTTCGACAGTGAATCTCCTGAAAAACGATGTTATGATATCGATACAATTCTTAAAACGAAGAGCGCAGAAAAATAAAAAATAAATTGTTGAAAATTTTGTCATGTTTTGAGATTTAGATTAAAAGATATAAATGTCTTAAAATTAAAGAAAAAGGAGAAAATGTTAATGAATTGAGACAAAGTTCTTTCGGGAGGAGACGCATTTATTTTAATATTTTTTTATCCTTTCACCAATAAATTTTTGAGAAATTGTCATTCTCCCTGTATTTTTGGCAAACTTATTTCACCAAAGAGGTCGTTTTGAATGATGCTAATGATGCGTTTGGATTGCTATAACGCCCCGAATTTTTATTAAGGATATTACCGTCTATTCATAATTATGTGCCGTATAAATTACGAAATCATATAAATAAGTGTTCGGTTTGGATTGAGACTCGTTTAAATAGAAGAGATAATAATTGGTATTATTTTGAGATTTATCATAAAAGTTGGATTTGAGTTGAAAACCAATATCTACGGAATTCTTTGGAAATAAGAAAATAAAATAGACGACAGCATGGTTTCTTATATGGGATATTTGGGAGTCAGTAGTACGGACGTAGGGTTAAGAATTAGTGCTTATTACAAGAGGGGCGGAGCGGCAGGGCACGATCTGCGACAAGGAAGAAGAAAAAATAAAGGAGGAGGAGAAAGAAGGACGAGTCGGCACTAAGGAGCAGGTGAGTACTTTATGTTTAATATGTACGAAGATATATAGGTGCACAAAAAAGGAATAGCATCTATATATATATATAGATATTCCATGTTCTATTGTTTGGGTTGGGTCATTGGGAATTACATCTACTTTGGACTTCTTATATAGCAAGGTCTTGATACAACGGTACTGTTGCTTTGGACTTCTTATATAGCAAGGTCTTGATACAACGGTACTGTTGCTTGGTGAGTCGGCTCGATTGGCTGCACTGTCAAATGCGTTATTCAGAGAATGGCTACGTAATAAATAAAGAGAGAGAAAGGTAATAAAATAAGAAGGCCAGGGCCCCACATCAATTAGCACAGCAAGCCTAAACCCCAGGTGGGAGGTCTGTCTGTCCTTCCGAACAAAACCACCGCATGTCGGCTCGGATCTAACGGAGGGTAGGAAACGTAGGTCAGGTCGAGATGACCTAGGGAGCTCAACGCAGGTCGGGTAGAGCTTTATTTATTTGATATTTAGACGTGTGCCTACATAATAGGATAAACATGGAAAGAATCTCATGATATTAGGACGTTGATCCTGTCATTTAATATAATAGTTATTATCCCTAAATCAAAGAGATTTACACGCATTAATCCTTAGGGGTTAAGGAACAAATCCTAATACTTGTAGAACAAGAAATAGGGAGAGACGCCCCCTATATAAACAACTCTAAGGAACTACGAAAGATTTGATTCCAATTACATACATTGAATACGTAGGCAACTTGGGAGAAATAACTCTCAGGCTCAGTCTAAAACAAATATAAATCACTATCTCCATTGTTCTTTATTCTTGATAAACCGTCATAGGAATTAATTTGGCCCGGATTGTTGAAAAGACGATATCCAACATCGTCAATTGGCGCTAAAAGAAGGGCCATTTCCAGCAATTTTATCAGGAATAAGCAATGTCACCACCAAAGAATACCGGGAAAAAGACCCAGACTCAAGATCCGTTGATTCAGGAAATTGATCCCACCGCAACAGCTGCTGGCCAAATAGGTGAAGAGGAAGATCCAAACGCCACCACAAGCCAGCATCAACCTCAGGAGGAAGAGGTGCTTGCTGATCCAGCTCAACAAGCCTTGCTGGAGGCTTTAAGGAACTTGGACATGTCTGCGTTCAAGAGCGTGCTTGGTCTAGCACTTAAGGGGCGGGAAGAAGGTGTTCCCGAAGATAACGCCCCTAAGACCAACCTGCCACACAATGATGACAAAGGGACATGTCACGGATTTTATCAATACAAAACAAACAAGTAATATAATTTATAATCCGGTATCTCCCCAAGTATAAGGATCGTAGTATAGCGATTGATACCGGAGTCGATCACAGGGAATCGAGGTTGTTTAATCTAGTTTTATTGATTCTTCCTAAGAACGTCACAACACAAAACAAAACTAAAAACGAAAACAAACAAATAAAGCTGGACGAGGATCAACAATCCAAAGCCGTGGAAAGATCGTTATGAACTGGACTAACTAAACTAATTGTAATCTATAAACTAAGGAAACAACTCAATTAATTTAACGAAGAACAAGCAATGATCCACCTATCTCACAACTCTCAACTTCTACCCTAGATCGTTTGGTGAAGATTAAATAAAGGTTGTGGTTCACCTATCAAAGGTATGAACTTCTACTCTCGTAGATAATCCGCCTATCAATCTCTCATCTCTCGATCTATAAGATTGATGCTATCAAAACAAGGTGTAAGATCTCTCAATCTAGCAACCTAGAAATTCAACCTATCAACTCTCGTTATATATAGGTTAAAAGTCTAATCTTTCCTATGGTGATCTAGGTTTACATCGATTTTCATCATATAGTAAACATCAACATGCAATTTATCTCTCGATTTCAATTGCAACATAACAAATAAACATCGAAGAGAAACAACTTTAATTTAAATACTCACAAACATCCAAAGATTGAAATTGAAAGCGTTATGGAGATTGGCTTCACATGCTTGTTCAAGGAAGCCTTAGCTTCTAATCATCACCAAAATCGATCAACAAAATAAAAGGAATAAAAGATGTTTTTGACTGAAAAGAAACAACAAAAGTCGCCCCCGGGGCTTGTGGCGCCTAGGGTCGAAATATGGTGATTAGGGTTGGAGAAATCGCGCCTATTTATAGGTTTTAGGTCGGTTTATTTGAGTCGGTGCCATGGGCGCCCGTCCACTAGCTTGGGCGCTCGTCCAGCCTCTATGAACGGAGAATGAGCGCTCGTTCGATGCAGCGTCTGAACTCTCTCGAATGTAAAATACGATTATGGACGCCGATTCACTTTTATGGACGCCCGTCCACTACTCGACTCGATGTTTTGCTCATAACTTCACTTCTAGGGCTCGAATGAGGTGATTCAAGATGCGTTGGAAAGCTATTTAAATCCTCTACAACTTACATCAAGACAACTTTCCTGAAAGTGGCTACAAAAGTGGACAAAATTCCCATGAAGTGCCTGGTTCCGGTTTCTTCAATAATTCTTCACTTAAACATCTTTCAACTCTTCCATCTTCATGTGATCATCGTTTAAGCTCCTTACTCATCATGAAAACGTATCTAACAACATGATAGAAACATGAAAAATGTAACATCATACGAATAAACATAAAACCAGCAATTAAACACATAATTTAATCACTTTTGCAATTAGACCCTTAAAAACATCACTCGCTTAATATTTCAATATAAAGGCCAATTCCTATGCAAATAATATAAATACGGGGAAAATCATCGTAAAATATATCGTTATAAAACGTACAAAATCACCCTTAACAGGACACCATGTCCTCCACCTCTAATGTGTGGAGAAGGCAGGTCAATACTCAAGCCCAGATGGAATACTAGGTCGGAAGTCAGATGATCTGTCATTCTACTCACCATTTTCAAAGCAGATAGTAAACTATCCACGTCCAGAGAAGTTTAAAGTGCCTAAATTGGAACCTTATGATGGCACTAAAGACCCTCAAGATCATCTTTTCCAATATTTGACGCATATGAACTTAGATTGTGCACCAGAGGAGATGAAGTGCAAAGCTTTTCCAGCTCTGCTTATGGGCAGGGCTCGTGAGTGGTTCAGGAAACTGCCCCCACAGTCAATCTCCAATTTTGAAACACTGGCTAGAAAGTTTCTACAAGCTTTTGTCACGGCCAAGCCATTTCAAAGAAATGCCACGTACCTCCTCACCATCAGGCAAAAGAAGACCGTGCTGCAAAACCTGAAGAGATTCAATGAAGAGTCAAGGCAGGTCCGGAACGCGGAGGAGCATCTCCTGATCACCTCTTTCATAGCAGGTCTACGAGAAGGTCGGTTGTGTGCTAAATTAAAACAACTGACTTCCCAGATCTATGGAAGAATGTATGGAGCAGGCTTATAAACATTGCCAGGGAGAAGAGGCTAATCGGTTAAAAAGGGAATCAGAAAGCTCCAAGAAAGATAAGGCAGATGACCGACCGGATAGAAAACGCAAGTTAATATGGGATCGAGTAGCAAAACCCGTATCAGACCGACTAGGAAAAAAGGGCGCTCTCCAGGAAAGGGATTTTATCCCCTTAAACAGGTCGCGCGAGCAGGTTCTTGCAATAATGCAAAGGAAAGGTATAGCCCGAATTCCACCTCCCATGAGGAGTACACATGAGAGAAAAGATCAAACAAAGTACTGTAAGTATCACCAAGACATCGAACATGACTCCGAGCATTGTCGAGATCTGCAACGAGACATATATGCAGCTATTATAGAAGGGAAGTTGGATGAGGTCATTGACCGATCTCAGAACCCAGAGCCCAGAGGGCGAAGAGAGTTTAAAAGGAGAGGTTATAATCAGGATCATGATCGCAGAGATGAGCCAAGACGCAGAAGAGATCCTTCACCCGATCCGGAGGGGCGTATAGATAACCGACCGATCAACACTATTAACACGGTTTCAGGAGGCCCGAGCACCAATGCCCGAGCTGAGGGGATGGCCGGTGACCGAACTGCCTTCTTCCCCGACTCCAATAAAAGACAGAGACTCTCTGCAGAGGTAACCTATGGTCCCAGGGATTCCCTTCCCTTATTAACTAACAATGATGAGCTAGTTATTGAAGTTGTGATCAATAAGCATACGGTGAAACGTATCTGTGTTGACACGTGAAGCGCTGTCAATATGATGTATTATAATGTTTTCAATCCATGAAGTTAACCGATGCTGAGATCACACCAGTCTCAGCTCCGCTATTTGGATTCACAGGACCACCGGTCTATCCCATGGGCATGATAAGATTGCCAACCACCTTTGGAGAAGAACCAAAGGGCAGGACCCTTATGGTCGATTATTTGTAGTCAGGCGCCGTCAGCTTACAATGTTATCATGGGACGACCTGCACTGATCGACCTCCGAGCAGTGATCTCCCCAACTCATATAAGCATGAAGTTACTGACCTTACAAGGGTCAGTGGAGATCAAAGGCGATGTGGAAACGGCCAGGAGCTGTTACACGGCCACCGTCAACAGAAAAATGATTGTGCAGCATCAGTTGAAGAATTCTTCCAAATGATGAAGAAGGTTGGTCCTCGGAGGATAAGATTGAGGCAGTGAGTTTATGGGAAGAACAGAGAAATATAACTGTGAACATGGGGTCATGGATCCCAGAGCAGCATAAAGTAGAACTTGTTAAAGTGCTGAAAGAATTAAAAGACGTTTTTGCATGGAAAACGGAGGACATGCCAGGTCTATCACCTGATCTAGCCTTACACAAACTTAACGTTGAGCTGAGCAGGAGACTAGTTCGGCAAAAGAATAGGAACTTTGCTAAGGAAAGAATAGAAGCAATTGAGAAGGAAGTAAAGAAGTTACTCCAAGCTAATATCATAAGGGAAGTGGTTTATCCGGAATGGTTAGCAAACCAGTACTGGTGAAGAAGCCAGATGGAAATTATCCGGACTGGTTAGCAAACCAGTACTGGTGAAGAATCCAGATGGAAAATGGCGGATGTGTGTGGACTTCACCGACCTGAACAGAGCCTGCCCAAAAGATTGCTACGCGCTTCCAAAGATCGACATGTTAGTGGATTCCATATTTGGTTTTGAAGTATTTGCATTCTTAGATGCCTACAAGGGGTACCATCAAACAGCCATGGATCCTGAAGATGCAGAAAAAACTGCATTTTTAACCGAACTGGGCACCTTTTGCTATGTCACTATGCCGTTTGGGCTAAAGAATGCTGGAGCTACATATCAGAGAGCGGTAAATAAAATATTTAGTAATCAAATCGGAAGATGTATGGAAGTATACGTAGATGATCTCCTGATCAAGAGCAATACATGCTTGACGTCAGAGAAGTGTTCAATGTGCTCAGACATACACATATGAAGCTCAACCTCAAAAAGTGTACATTTGGGGTAAGATCGGGTAAGTTTCTGGCATACATGATCTCCAAGGAAGGTATCAAAGCAAATCCGGACAAAATTGACGCGTTGAGGTCCATGATACCCTCAAAGAGCATCAAAGAAGTGCAAAGGCTGGCAGGGCGAATGGCAGCCCTAAGCAGATTCCTGTCTAGATCGGCACAGCGTGCCTTACCATTTTTTAAAGTCTTAAGAAAAACAAGTCCCTTCCAGTGGAACGAGGATAGCCAGAAGGCCTTTGAAGACCTCAAGGCTTACTTAGCTGAGCTTCCAACCCTGACCTCTTCTCAGGAAGGAGAAACTTTGCTAATATACTTAGCAGTTTGTGAAGAAGCAGTCAATGCAGTCCTGATTAGAGATGAGGACAATGTGCAGAAACCCATCTTTTATGTTAGTAGAGCTCTGCATGGACCCGAGGGCAGATATACTAATGTAGAGAAGTTATAATTATCTTTGGTACATGCTTCAAGAAAGCTAAGGCCGTATTTCTAAGCACATCCGATTATTGTGGTGACGGATCAACCGTTGCGGCAGATATTAGCTCGGCCAAACACGTCAGGAAGACTAGCAAAGTGGGTCATAGAGCTTACAGAGTTTGACCTGGACTTCCAACCCCGAAATGCGATAAAAGCTCAGGATTTAGCAGACTTCTTGGCTGAGGGATCACCCGACGACACAAAATGAGTTGTGGACTTTCTATGTAGATGGGGAAGCAAGAAAAGAAGGGGCAGGAGCAGGCCTCCTACTCATAAGTCCAAAAGGAGAAGAGTTTCCATATGCCTTGTGTTTCAAGTTCAAAGCGACAAATAACAAAGCAGAGTATGAGGCCTTGATTACCGGGCTCCGACTAGCCAGCAAGCTAGGTGCATCCAATTTACAAGTGTTCAGTGACTCTTAGCTGGTGGTTAATCATGTTAAAGGGGAGTATGGAGCAAAGGAAGAACCGATGAAGGAATACTTGTCTGTGGCCCAAGCCTTACTTAAGAATTTCATGTCAGTCCAGATCGAGCAGGTCTCCCGATCTCAGAATAAACGAGCTGACGCCCTCTCAAAGTTAGCATCTAACTTTTTCTCAGATAAAAGAGTTCTGGTGGATAAGCTAACAGAGCGAAGCTACGTCCAGAAAGAAGTCCAACCTGTTACTCAACAAGCTACATGGATGGACCCAATCGTGTCCTATCTGAAACATGGCATCCTACCGACGGATAAATCTCAGGCTCGCAAAATGAAGCTACTAGCGAGCAGGTATTCTCTATTTAATGAAGTTCTTTACAGACGATCTTTTATATCCTCTTGGCTCAGATGTGCTTCAAAGGAGGAAGGAAATTATCTCTTTAGAGAGATTTATCTTGGTATCTGTGGAAATCATGTGGGTGCACGGACCCTAGCAAGAAAGAAACGTCTATTTGGGTATTACTGGCCCACCATGCAAAGTGATGCAAACGAATTGGTCATGAAGTGCAAATCATGCCAGGTGCATGACAATCAATCTCATTAGCCTTCACAGGTAATGGTTCTTATAGCTTATCATTGGCCTTTTTATCAATATGGTGTAGATCTGGTCGGGCCACTTCCTTGAGCTCCAGGTAACCTCAGATTCCTTGTTGTGGTTGTCGACTATTTTACTAAATGGGTAGAAGCTGAGGCTCTAACTACTATCAATGCCAAGGCAATTCAAAAGTTCCTCTGGAAAAATATAGTCTGTAGATATGGTATACCCAAGACTCTAATCTCAGACAATGGAACTCAGTTTGATGACAAGACAGTCAGATCGTGGTGTGCCGAGCTGGGCATCACTCAGCACTTCACCTCCATTCGCCATCCACAGGCAAATGGCCAAGTCGAACAAACAAACAGGCAGGTTAAAATTAGTTTGAAAAAGAGACTAGAGGAGGAAGGAGAAAATTGGGTAGAACATATACCCAACATACTTTGGTCTTACATGACTACACCAAACTCAGCTACTGGTGAGACCCCTTTTTCCCTAGCCTATAGGAGTGAAGCAGTCATTCCAGCCGATATTTGTCTTCCCTCCCCAAGGTCAGAACTTTACATACAAACAGATCAGGAATCTAAACCCAGGCATTCTAAAGATGACTTGGAAGAGGCTAGAGAGGTGGCATACATTAGAATGGACAAATACAAGCAAAGAATATCTCAATATTATAACTCCAGAGTTAAGCAATACTACTTTAAAGAAGGAGATCTAGTGCTGAGAAGGAATGAAGTTAGCTGGCAGGGTCCTCAAGACAAGCTTGATCCGAATTGGGATGGACCGTACAGGGTGGTAAAGGCCCATGGAAAGTGGGCATATCAGCTAGCTCATGCAAGTGGTAGGACCATACCGTGAAGCTGGAATGCCAACAACTTGCGGAAATTCTATGTCTAGGACAGGTACCAGACTTGTGTTATTCTCTTTTTAGATTTATTTATTCCAATAAGATGTAATCGACATCAATGCATTTTAATAAAAATGTTCATTATATAAGTATGGTATTGTTAATTTATAGCATTAAAAGGGAAATCCGAACTGAGGTCTGCAGGTCAGACTCAGAAAGTTTGCAAAGGACAAACTTTCCAAGTCTACAGGTCAGGCCATGTTCGAACTAAATTAAACTGAATACAACAAAGCCAAAGCTCAGATAACAAGTATTCCATCCAAAATCCAGGAGTCATGCATGACATACTTGCAGGGGGAGAAGGGTACCAGGTAAATACATAAACTCAGAAGAGAACTCAAAATAAAACTCAAAATAAAGTGCCACAAAATGTTGGTTAAAAAAAACTACAAATTTTCATGGGTTTTGATTCTAACAAAACTAAATATGCATAAAGATCATGTCTGAGCAGCAGGATTCTACTGCTCGGTGGAAGGGGGAACTGGCTCAGAACCCCGGGGAGCAGGGCGGCGCTTAGCATACTTGACTCCAATGTCCTCACCACCCTTAAACTTCTTTAACCGATCATCATAGACTTTACTTGCGCCGACTTGTACATAGCCTGGTGATGGGAAGGTCGGGTAACAAGGTCGACCTGCTTCTTCTTGGCCTCATCAACTCTGAGGGTATACCCATGCCATATCACCGGACCCAACAAGGCCTCCAGGGCCTCAACGAAATGTCCAGAGGACTTGTACTCGTGGATGGCTTGGGCATTCCGAGCTGGAATAGAAGCTTCCAATGTATCCCTTTCGTCCCGGAATTTGGCTAAAGCCTGACCCAGTTCAAAGTTCTCCTTAGTGTACTTGTCAAAAGTTGCCTGTAGTTCAGCAGCACACCGATCTTTTGTTAGGAAATCTATGCGGGAACGCAGCGGAATTCAAATTTTTTTTTTTACCAGGATCGACTTCGTTTAAGCAACAAACGAATAAGTAGTAGACGGTGGTTACCTTGCTTGATCTAAAAGATCGACGCTTCGGTAGAGTAACGATACACGGAGTCGCCCAAGCGTTCGGCCTCTACCGGTGATCCACACGAACAGCCCGGCGGAATCCCATCATGGATTGCTACTGGAAAAATCCGGTTGTTAGACCGGCCTTTTCTCTCTCTATTTTTCACAAGAACTATTAGCTATTGGAATTGTGATGTACAAAAGTGCTAGTCAATCCCTCCTTTATATAGAGTATGGGGCGCCCCTTTGCTATCCCAATCTGATTGGGATTAGCTTTATAGTAGATAGAGGAGAAAGAAAACATTTTCCTAATAAAATAAGGAAAATATATTTGTTTGATTTATCTTATTTAATTTAATATCATATATTAAATATTTCCAAGATATTGTCAATATCTTATATTGACAATATTTATCTTGTTACCATAAATCTATTTTTCCAAAATCAATTAATATCCAATATTAATATTATGGTAATCTCATTAATTAAATTGCAGATACCAAATATATCCAATACATATGAAACTCATAGCGTATCCAAATTAATTGGCATCCTGAATATTCTTTAATTAATATAATGCTATGATTAATTAATTCACAAAATACATGTATATATATATATATATATATATATATATATATATATATATATATATATATATATATATATATATATTCAAAATTATGTGTATCATAATACACATATTTAATTAATATCTTGTATTATATTTATTCATAATAAATAAATACCACTATTTTAATTTACCCCTATAACCTTAATAATATGAGATAAATTCTTTCATTATTTGGTTATCACTATAACCGTATTTTAATCCGGCTAGATGTTCTTATGTGTGTGACCCGATAGGCTTCCGAATATGTTGGCCGTAGATACAAAGTGCAAATTACGAAAATGCCTTCATGCCTAACGATCATGGGATAGCGTCTAGCAACACACCGTGACCCCCAATCATCGGAAGAGTCAAATTCAATGACCACTACCTTTCATGTGAAACAGTTACCATGTAAATATAATCTTATCGCTGTAATAATATCCATACGGTCGTTCGTCGAGGGTCAAGCATCAACGACCGTATCTTATAATCTGGATATCATGCTCTCTCGAAGTAACTCATTTAATTCCACTTTGTAAAGATTCACGAGAGTAAGACATTCCTTATAAGAAGGCCCTTTCGGATAATCACTCCTACTGATAGGGTACGCGATTCCCGGACGACCAAACATGTATACTCCGCATGCTTCAGTATCACACCCAATCACTACCGCATGATCACCCCGTGGCTAGGAGGAACCTCAATAGTGTCAAAGCATGACAATCCACACCGTGATGCCATGTGAGACTCGGTCCTGAGGATAATTACACAACCGTCACATAGTGTGACACTTAACGATGTAAGTGGGTCGATCCCCAACGTCGCGCATTCTCTAATACACGTCCCACGTATAGTCCAAGTGTCTCTACACTTCGATGATTTAGATCTATCTCGCCTCTAAAAGACGAAGACATCTAATACGTGCTAGCATGTTTGTATAATCAATTCCATGTATTACAGTACATCAGTCTAGAGACATTTAAGTATCAAACTTATTAAAATGATTAGAGATCTCATCAACCATAATCGCCTATCATGGTTTCTCTATTACAATTTAATGCTAAGGACGTTATCATAGAACAATTCATAATTGGTTCTTTAAGAAAATATATGACAACAGAAAAGTCATTTATTATATATGTATAATCATAAATAAATAGTAGAAATGATCCGACCCGGTCGGATCCGGTCCAACCCGATTGGGTTTAGGACACTATTTTAACAAGGTGCCCCACATTGATTAGCAGAACATTCCTAAACCCCAGGTGAGAGGTCTGTTTGTCCTTCCGAACAAGACCACCGCAGGTCGGCTCGGCTCTAACGGAGGGCAAGAAACATAGGTCAGGTCGAGATGACCTAGGGAGCTCAACGTAGGTCGGGTAGAGCTTTCCTTATTCGATATTTAGACGTGTGCCTACATAATAGGATAAACATGGAAAGAATCCCATGATATCAGGACGTTGATCCTGTCATTTAATAATAGTTATTATCCCTAAATCAAAGGGATTTTCATGCATTAATCCTTAAGGGTTAAGGAACAAATCTTAATACTTGTAGAACAAGAAATAGGGAGAGACGCCCCTTATATAAACAATCCCTAAGGAGCTACGAAGGACTTGATTCCAATTACATACATTGGATACGTAGGCAACTTGGAAGAAAGAACTCACAGGCTCAGTCTAAAACAAATCTAAATCACCATCTCCGTTGTTCTTTATTCTTGATAAACCGTTATAGGAATTAATTTGCCCAGATTGTTGAAAAGACGATATCCAACATCATGACTTGGGATTAATTTAGTAAACAAGGGGCAACACTTGACACATATATATGTACGCAGTAATGAAAATGAGTAACAGCAACGTCGCCAACGAATAAATTTAAGGATACTAGTATACATGTAATTAAATTGAATAAATGCTGGGGTTTATTGTCAAAAAAGGCAATTTGAACATAGAAATATGTAAAGATGACAGTAGAATATTTTTCTGGGTAAAAATGACATTCCACTGTGATAGTGAAACATTAGATTTGGGGTCAGTTCCACTGCAGCAAACAGTGGATTTGTCTTTATCACCCAATTTATATTTCCACTGTCCTGATTCCCATTCTCCCTCTTTTTTGTCCTTTTAAACCACTCCCCCTTAATGCTGGTGTATAATAAGATGTTGTCTACTGGTTATACATAAGGATGATGGGAGCACTTCAGCTAAAGAGAAGGTGAATAAGGAATAAAGGAAGAAAAATAAATAATTATTCAAGACATCGTTCGTCAATCGGAATAACGGATGGATAACGAATAACAATAATATGCGATTCTTATTATGTATCAAGGCTTCGAGTGGTTTGGTTTAGGTTGAATATTCAACCTTCAATAGTTGAGTTCCTGACTCCAAATTATATATATTGGATTATGTAGGAAATCGAGATTAAGACGGATTAAATTGTTTTAAGTTGCTGCTTAGAGCCCGTATTTGAGGTAAGGAGGTTCTTCCATCAATTGACTAACTTTAATTGTTCTTAAAGCTTTTTACAATTTGGTAAATCTTTACTTGATGCAAAACAACATGTATAGGTAGTATCAGCATACTGGGTAATTGTTTCCATGTATTGTGTATTGTCAACATGTATTTTGATATAAACGATGCGTACTATGTATTGTATTAGCAATGTAACTATTTTATGATGCCCTGCATTTTAGACTGGAGATAGGGATGAAGTGTATGGTGGTGTAAAGACTTTTCTGTGAATGAACATTGATTGTATTTAAGTTAGTGAATGACCACCTAAGTAAGTTGTGATTAAGTATACGTAGAGGATGTTAATGACACATATGCAAGCCTTGATTAGAGACTGGGGAACATCGCAATGCTTCCAAAGGTTGGAGCTATGGTTAATTCTCCCAAAGGTTGGAGCTAAGCCTACCGTACGAGGATTGCAATATAACTGATGCGTTCATGGTGTGCAACATCATGTGTGGTATCCTTGGTTTACTTATGAAAAGAAATAAAATGCAATGAACTAAATGAAATGAACGAATGTAATAGGATGTAGGCTAAAGAAAAGAATGAATGGTAGATGTAATTACGAACCATGTTTTATGCATTGAAATAAGTATGGCTACGTCAGAATGTTTAAAGTATGGTCTCAAGTTCAACTGTTTTATTATAAACGTGTAAGCATGTACATTTCTTCCCAGCGAGATGTGTATGCTTGTTCAGTTGATGCTTTACCATCGAGCCTTGCAAGCTCACTCCTTTCATTTTGGAATAAGAAGGCTTACAGGAACGTGAGGGTTATGAAGAGGGAAGTGCCGGTGAGTACTTTGAGGAGCAAGCATGATAGCTCAAGTGGATGATCAAGGATTTGTTTTTATTTCTCTAGTAATTAATAAGTGGCTCACACCATAGTTCCCTTTCACTTTTGTACTGTGACAACCCGTTCCAAGAATCGAGCCATTTCTCGGAAACGAGTGCCCGACACGTGATAATTAAACAACTTCGTCAATTACCACGTCAGCCGACATACTTATATCAGATGCTACAAGAACGGAAGCAATAAAGATCAAGAATCGGCTCGACAAGAGATATAATTAATAATCGAAAACCCTTTTCTGCGATCTAAAATCCCAAATCAAGCGGCAACATCCATTGTTTACATAATATGATACCATTCAACGAAAGTACATATTTTTCAATGATTCGGATGCATATATGTATATATATATATACATACATACATACATACATACATATATACTAGTCAATAACCCGTGCATTGCACGGGGACGTATGATAATATGATTACATTCAATTAGTGTGCATAATATGTACTACAAAACAAAGTCTTTTCAAACTTATTGTAATGCAAGCTATTAAAATTCTTTTGTTTAAGATTAGTATTTGTTTCCGGCGTCAGATAGAGTCAAAAACAGACAACACAACATGTCCAAAAGTTATACTGATGCCAATAATTGTGGTTATATTTCTACTTTAACATTGCACGGGAGAACATATATTTTAAAAGAAGATTTTTTTTGAAGGATGAAAAGATGATTTTGTTGGCATGTTTGTTATGCAGGAATTAAATTGAATGGAATAAAATAATAGAACGAAATGGAATAAATTAATTATATTACTGCGTTTGGAATATGCAAGATTGGAATGAATTATATAAAAGATGACACATTAAGTGATGAGTAGACCAGGGTAGTGAATTAAGGTTGGCTGGAGTAGGGTATGGTATGGTTCATAATGTAGGATATATGAGAAGGGGTAGGGTTGCCCTACGCCATACCCCATTGCACTCTAACTCTCTTCCCACCCAGTTCTACCCACCGTTATCATACCCTACCCACCACCCTATCTTACCCTACCCAATATCACCATATCTTACCCTCGACATCCTACCTACCTTACCCATTACCTACTCTACTCTACTCCACTATCACCCACCCCTATCCTACCATACCTTACCCATCATACCACCCCACCATTCTCTACCCTACCCTAACCTACCCACCACCCCAACGTACCCTACCCACCACACCCTACCCACCACACAACCCTACCCTATCCACCATTCCACTCAACCTTATATACCCACCACACCACCATACCTTACCTTACCACTACCCCAACCTATCCAACCATACTCTACCCTAAGCTACCCTACCCTCCTCTACCCTACCCACCGTTCCACTCAACCCTATCTTACCCACCACACCACCCCAGCTCACCTTACTTCCACTCAACCCTACCTTACCCACCACTCAACCCTATTTTACCCACCACACCACCCTATCCCACCTTACCCACAACCCCAACCTACCCTACTCTACCCTAGCAACCCTACATTTCCCACCACTTTACTTTACATACCCTACCATACCTTACCCACCACCACCCCTTACCATACCCTACCCACCACCACCTCTACCCTACCTACCAACCCACCCTACCCTACCATACCATACCCACCATACGTCCCCGTACAACACACGGATATTTAAGTTTAGATATTTTTTAAAATGTAATCTAATGTTAGGATATTTTGCATTGATTGGTAAAATTAAAGTTATCATTTTTAAATATATATTTCGCATTAAGTGCCATAAATTCAAGAATATTTGTAATTAATTGGGATGACTAATAATTATGATTGATTCTGATTTTTAATTTGTAAGAAACAAAATTAGTGTGATTGGAGAGAGAAGTTATTTATTACGAAAATCAAATTATAAATTTTAAATTTTGTAATTAGTGTGAACTGTAATTAGTATGATTGAAGAGAGAGATTATTTTTTAGAAAAATCAATTTTGATAAAGTTGAATTTTGTAATAAGTGTGAACTGTAAATAGTGTCATTAGAGAGAGAAGTTATTTATTAGGAGAATCAAATTTTATAAAGTCAATTTTGTAATTATTGTGAAGTGTAAGTAGTGTGATTGGAGTGAGAGCATATTTAATAGAAAATAAAATTTCGTGTATTAGTTTTTAAATATTATACTTTAATAATAAAAAATATTTTTGCATTAAGTGACATAAATTTAAGAATATTTGACATTATTTTAGGATGGATAATTTAGAAGGGTTGTATTTAATGTCTCAATAATTTGTATTAAATTGCATATTTGAGTGTATATATTTATCAAAATTTTATTTAATATTAGAATATTTTTCATTGATTGGCAAAATTAAAATTTTCATTTAGTAAATATTCTAACCTAATGTGACATTTAAAAAAAACTTAATGTGATATTTTGCATTAAGTGCCATAAATTTAAGAATATTTGATATTAATTAGGATGACTAATTTATTGGGATGTATTTAATATGAGAATATTTTGTGTTAAATGACATATTAGGTCTATATTTTCAAATTATTCCAATAAATTCAAATTTTGTAATTATTGTGAAGTGTAAGTAGGGTGATTGGTGTGAGAGGCTATTTAGTAGAAAATCAAAAAATTTAATTTGGGCATGTTTGAATTTTTTTGATATTTCATTTTTTCGTATTTTTCTATTAATTATGATTCACTCTGATTTCAATCAACTATTGTATACTATAAATATCATTATAATCGTATTTGTCTATTAATGATTCTATATAATTAGAAAATCAAATTTTAGAAAATCAAAAATTTTAATTCGTGTGAACGTGTGATTGGAGAGAGAGGTTATTTTTTACGAAAATCAAATTATAAAAATTTAAATTTTATAATTAGTGTGAACTCTTATTAGTGTGATTGGAGATATATGTTATTTATTAGAAAAATCAATTTGATAAAGTCAAATTTTGTAATAAGTGTTAACTATAAATAGTGTCATTTGAGAGAGATGTTATTTATTAGGAAAATCAAATTTAAAAAGTCAAAGTAATTATTTTGAAGTGTAAGAAGTATGATTGGAGTAAGATGATATTTAGTAGAAAATCAAATTTCACATATTACTTTTTAAATATTATACTTTAATGAAAAAATATTTCGCATTAAGTGACATAAATTTAAGAATATTTGGCATTATTTTGGGATAGATAATTTCTAAGGGATGTATTTAATGTCTCAATATTTTATTAAATGACATATTTGAGTTTATATATTTATTAAAATGTTATTTAATGTTAGAATATTTTTCATTGATTGGTAAAATTAAATTTATTATTTATTAAATATTATAACCTAATGTGACATTAAAAAAAAACCTAATGTGATATTTCACATTCAGTACCATAAATTTAAGAATATTTGATATTAATTAGGATGACTAAGTTATAGGGATGAATTTAGTATGAGAATATTTTTTATTAAATGACATATTCGGTTTATGTTTTTAAATTATTCTAATTTTTTGTTGAACAATTATTGTCATGTTTGATTGATAAAAATTTTTCATTTTTCTATTAATTATTATGCATTCTGATTTTAATCAACTATTTTATTACACCCTAAAATTTTATAATTATTGTGAAGTGTAACTATTAATTTGTTATTGTATGTTTTGTAATTAGTGTGAATTGTAAGTAGTTATTTTAAGGTAATAAATTATTACATTTTTTTGTATTTGTCTAATACTGATGATTGATTCTGATTTTAATCAATTATCATATACTATATTATGCCCTAATTTTAAAAAAAACACTAATTGCCTCACAATGCTATTTTCCCTAAAACCCTAAAAAATAACAAAAATATGCACAAATAAAATTAAAACGCAAATTCAAAAATTAAATGCTCTTACACAGAGTTAGATGCTCACGCCTTGAATCAAATACATATAAAGAATGACAAAAGAAAAAAAATTAAAAAAAATCCTCCATATTTATAAAAAAAAATCCACCTTTTTTTTGAATATCAGCATAAACCCTTAAAAAATTAGGCTAAACCCTAACAATATGATTTTCTAATTAAACCCTAAAAAAATAACATAAATATATACAAATAAAATTAGAATGCAAATCCAAAAATTTGTATCTTTCACGGAGCTATATGACTGCATAAATCAACTACATATAAAGAATGACAAAAGAAAAAATGTTAAAAAAAATCCTCCATTTTTTGCTTGAAAAAAATTAACAAAATATGAATATCAGCATAAACCCTAAAATTATGAATTTCATATTAAACCCTAAAAAAGTTTTTTTAAAAAATGCACAAATAAAATTATAACACAAATTAAAAAATTCGTACTTTGCACGGAGGTAGATGTCTGCACAAATCAACTACATATAAAGAATGACAAAAGAAAAATTATTAAAAATATCCGCCATATGTATGCACAAAGGGATGAATCAATTTGTGCCTTGCACGGAGCTAAATGTCTGCACATATGGATGAATTAAGTAAACCCTAAAAAAGTAAAAATAAAATAAAAATAATAATATATGCACAAATAAAATTATAACACAAATTCAAAAATTAAATACCTTGAGAGGTAGATGTCTGCACAAATCAATTACATATAAAGAATGACAAAAGAAAAATTATTAAAAAAATTCGCCATATGTATGCACAAAGGGATGAATCAATTAAATGTCTTTGCACGAGCTAAATGTCCATGAAATCAAATGAGATATATAGATGATTTGAATGAGACGAATGAGCATTATTAAAAAATTAGACAATGTAATGTAATACCATAGAATGCCAATGGAATGGATGAATGAAGTGAGATGAATATGTGAATATGAAATGAGGTGAATGTGAGCTAGAAAAAGATTGGGAAAGAATGTGAGCTTGAAAAAGATTAGGAAAGATATGGTGTTTATTAGGGAAATCAAATTTTAATTAATTTTTCTAATTAGGAATTTTCTAATTAGGGTAGGTTTTTTTTTTCCCTTCATATTTTCGAAATTTCTAATTAGGGTAGGTTTTTGTTTTTTTTCCCTTCATATTTTCGAAATTTCTAATTAGGGTAGGTTTTTGTTTTTTTTCCCTTCATATTTTCGAAATTTCTAATTAGGGTTGGTTTTTTTTCCTTCATATTTTACGGGTTTGGGTCGGGTATGGAGCGGGTCAAAACGGGTAATTGGGTTAAATCCCCTCCTCTCTCTCTCCTCTCTCTCTCTCTCTCTCTCTCTCTATATATATATATATATATATATATTTTTTTTTACGGATACGAAATATACTCATACACACTTCTTGTTTCTACTCGTCTTTCGAGGCAAAACCGGCCGGGTTAAGAATCATGATAATTACATTAGATCAATGCTTTGTTGACGATCCATTGTTGTGAAAATCATCGAAATAATCCAAAAACATATCTTTCAATATCATAAGAACTAAAACATTTCTTAGCTTATTTTCAACAAAAGCATATACTTTTTTTTTTAATTCAAGTTTCCCATATATTTCTTGCCATTTGTCATGGTGAAGGGAGAATAACTGTCCAGGTCAATGAGAAAGACTTGGTGCAAGAAACTGGAAAGTCCAAAGTGTGCAGTACATAGAAACTTTTGTATATAAAAGTTGGAATAATTATTTTAGTCCTTCATGTTTTAAACACTGCATGCGGTATTCCTTACTTTATCATTTCAATTCCCTTGTAAATTATACTTCTTCAAAAAAGTATATGCTTTTGTTGAAAATAAGCTAAGAAATGTTTTAGTTCTTATGATATTGAAAGGTATGTTTTTGGATTATTTCGATGATTTTTACAACAATGCATCACCAACAACGCATTGACCTAGTTGTAATTGTTGTGGTTTTTAATCCGAAGATATATATATATATATATATATATATATATATATATATATATATATATATATATATATATATATATATGCATCCAATCATTGAAAAATATGTATTTTAGTTGAATGGTATCATATTATGTAAACAATGGATGTTGCCATTTGATTTGGGATTTTTAGATCGCAGCAGTGGTTTTCAGTTTTTAATTATATCTCTTGTCGAGCCGATTCTTGATCTTTATTGCTTCTATTCTTGTAGCATCTGATATAAGTATGTCGGCTGACGTGGTAATGGACGAAGTTGTTTAATTATCACGTGTCGGGCACTCATTTCTCAGAAAGGGCTCGATTCTTGGAACAGGGTCTCACAGTACGAAAGTGAAAGGGAACTATGGCGTGAGCCACTTATTAATTACTAGAGAAAAAAAACAAATCCTCGATCATCCACTTGAGCTATCATGCTTGCTCCTCAAAGTACTCACCGGCACTTCCCTCTTCATAACCCTCACGTTCCTGTAAACCTTCATATTCCAAAATGAAAGGAGTGGGCTTGCAAGGCTCAGTAAGGAGTAAGATGCATCAACTGAACAAGCATACATATCTCACTGGGAAGAAATGTACATGCTTACACGTTTATAATAAAACAGTTGAACTTGAGACCATACTTTAAACATTCTGACATGCAATACCTAGCAAAGACGTATAAAGTAGCCATACTTATTTCAATGCATAAAACATGGTTCGTAATTACATCTACCACTCATTCTTTTCTTTAGCCTACATCCTATTACATTCGTTCATTTCATTTCGTTTCATTTCATTTCGTTCATTGCATTTTATTTCTTTTCATAAGTAAACCAAGTATACCACACATGATGTTGCACACCATGAACGCATCAGTTATATTGCAATTCGCATACAGTAGGCTTCGCTCCAACCTTTGGGAGAATAAACCATAGCTCCAACCTTTGGGAGCATTGCGATGTTCCTCATTATTTAATCAAGGCTTACATATGTGTCCTTAACATCCTCTACTTATACTTAACCACAACTTACTTAGGTGGTCATTCACTAACTTAAATACAATCAATGTTTATTCACAGAAAAGGCTTTACACCACCATACACTTCATCCCTATCTCCAGTCTAAAATGCAGGGCATGACAAAATAGTTTCATTGCAAAAACAATACATAGTACGCATCGTTTATATCAAAATTACATGTTGACAATACACAATACATGAAAACAATTACCCAGTATGTTGATACTACCTATACATGTCGTTTTGCATCAAAGTAAAGATTTACCAAACTGAAAAAAGCTTTAAGAACAATTAAAAGTAGTCAATTGATGGAAGAACCTCTTTACATCAAATACGGGCTCTAAGCAGCAACTTAAAACAATTTAATCCGTCTTAATCTCGATTTCCTACATAATCCAATATATATAATTTGGAGTCAGGAACTCAACTATTGAAGGTTGAATATTCAACCTAAACCAAACCACTCGAAGCCTTGATACATAATAAGAATCACGTATTATTGTTATTCGTTATCCATCCGTTATTCCGATTGACGAACGAGTCTCGAATAATTATTTATTTTTCGTCCTTTATTCCTTATTCACCTTCTCTCTAGCCGAAGTGCTCCCATCATCCTTATGTATAACCACTAGACAACATCTTATTATACCACCAGTATTTTTTCAATTTAATTACATGTATACTAGTATCCTTAAATTTATTCGCCGGCGTTGCTGTTACTCCTTTTCATTACTGCGTATATATATATATATATATATATATATATATATATATATATATATATATATATATATCAATTGTTTCCCCTTGTTTACTAAATTAATCCCGAGCAACAGTACCGTTGTATACAGATATATATAATATAATATAAGATAAGATAAGATAAAATACTCACCTCCTCCTTAAATTTTTTCTTCTTCCTTGTCGCAGATCGTGCCGCGCCGCTCCGCCCCGCCCCGCCCCGCTTATAATAAGCACTAATTCTTAACCTTGCGTCCGTACTACAGCCTCCCAAATATATAAGAAACCCTGTTGTCGTCTATTTTATTTTCTTATTCCTAAAGTAATTCCGTAGATATCGGTTTTCTACTCAAATCCAACTTTTATGATAAATCTCAAAATATTACCAATTATTATCTCTTCTATTTAAACGAGTCTCAATCCAAACCGAACAGTTGTTTATATGATTTCGTAATTTAATACGACACATAATTATGAATAGACGGTAATACCCTTAATAAAAATTCGGGGCGTTACATTGAATGAAATGAAGCTGATGGAATGGAATGCTATGGAATTGAATGAACGTTATTCCATTCCTACGTTTGGCAAGCAATGGAATGAAATATATGAGATTATATAAGATGTGGTAATTGACACGATGGGTGATGGTGATGCGTGTTAATGAGTGTGGCGGGTAGCGGTGGGTGTGTATATATGGTGGTGGCGGTGATGTTGTGAGGTGTGCAATGGTGGTGGTGGCAGTGATGGTTGTAATGATGAAGGTGGTGTGGTGATGGATGATTGTGAGATGGGTTGTGGCGGACGAGCTATGAAGCATGGAATCGGATACGGACATGGATGATGGCGGGTTGGGTTGTGATGGGGAATGATGGTTAGTTGTGACAATGGTGGTGATATGTATGCAACGACGGCGGCAGGTGGTGGTGCGGTGGAAGGTGGCGGTGGTTGGTTTAGGTGGGTAGGCAAGTGGTGCGGGAGGTAGTGGGTGGACAGTGGTGGATTTTTTATCGCTAGGTGATATTTTAAATTTCATTCCATCAATTCCATCCAATTTCTAATTGAATGAAAATGACCAAAATTCATTCCAATGGAATGAAAATTACTTTCATTCAATCGCATTCAAACACGCCAAAATGGTTGAATGAAATGAAAAAAAACATTTCATTCCATTCTATTCAAGCAATTCAAACTTGCCATAAAGGTTTGATGACAACACATTATATGTTCTAAGAGCACTCGCGTCGACGCTTTCTTGATTTAATCTTCTATTATACAGTTTTAAAGACTCTTGCACTAGATACCGATTCTTTAAAAACTCTATTTTAAAGATTTCATCGGGAAAAATAACACTACAGCAGATAGTCTATTTTTTACTTTAAATTACAGATTCTGTAGAATTTCCTTTACATCTACCGTATTCATCCAGATTCTGTAAATTTTCTGTTATATCTGCACATTGTGTAAAATAAAAAAAAATCTAATGAAATCTTAGATAGAGATTATGTAAACTAAAAGAAACATGCATTCGTTAAAGAAATCTGATTCTCGTGATCTAATATATCATTATTGAATTCTATACCGGTAAAACCTGAAATATTCTTAGTGTGAGACTTATTAGACTGACAAACCGACGATATGCTTGTGTATATATAAAAACAAAACTATTTGTTTTTTTGTCGACGTACCACAAATCTGACGATCGGATATAATAGAGACTCCCTACGTAAACCTCCCATCAACATCTCAATATACTCTTAAAAAAAAAAAAAAAACCTCAATACACACACGCACAGTCTGACTTTTGTACTTTGCTTAAGCCCCACCTTGATATTTATTTTTTAGCAGGACCCACCTAATATTAGGTACATAAGTTAATTATTAAGGTTAGACTTATAGCAAAAAAAAACCTTATATTATACGTAGTAATATGTATTGTTATTGAATGACATCCCAATTAAACCTCCTGTCCACATCACAATACACAACATAGACACTGACTTTTTATACCCCACGTTATTCTACACTTATACGGTGAAGTTATCGTGTGATGAGGAATTGGTGATTTGTGATTGAAGAAATCGAAACGATCGTAATTTAAATCTTTAAATGAAAATGTGTGGTGTGTGGTATGATGATGACACGCGTCTTATCCGTCGTGAATCTGTACCACACAAAAAAACCTCCCACTTATACGGGAGGTTCTTCCCTAATATCTCCACATACATCAAAATGACCGATGGGTTGATCAGAGCCACACAATTTACATCTATCTAACACATAAACTGTGTGGTTCTGATCAAGTCATCGGTTCCTTCACTCTTAAATACCCTTACCATACAAAAGTTTCCTAATAATACTATATAACATAAGACTGAGAGAGAATACTGACAACAGTACACTCCACCTTTCTACATTTCGAGACAAAAAACAAAAAAAAGGAGAAAATAATCATCCACATCTCTGAAACGCCTAAATAATCAAGTTCAACAAGTGAACGAAGCGTGCAAATGGTGGTTTAGTGAAATTTTCCTCCTCTTTTCCACCTTCCCCTGTTTCAGGTTATCCTCCGTTTCTATTTTGGTTTTAGTTTCTTTCTTGGATTTTTATCATATACCTTTCATTTAATTCTCTCCGATAATTTGGACCAAGGTTTAGCCTTGTTTTGAATTTTTATGCGATAATTTGGGCGAAGGTTTAGCCTTTGTTTTAATTTTCTAAGGCACCTCTCTATCCAGAATGCATGTTACACACTTACACATTGCATGTTATTCTCGGTATTCGTCAGTGAATCATTCAGATTTGAAGTTGACGATTTGCTGTAATTGTATTTGTCCTCTTTTTTTCGTTCTGTTTGAATTTTTTTCTTTCTCTTTTGATTGAAGCCGGTATTGATTACAGGAACAATGGCGACTACTACTTCTCCTCAATTTATGAGTAGCGATGGAAATCGGAACTCTTCAAACGAGCCCCTTATCGACAACATTGAATATGATCAAGTTGTCGTATCAGATGTCAGTATTTCTAACTTTAAGACTCTGCTTAGGAAATTTGGGTTTTAGGTTTAAAGCTTATTTTATGGCTGTTGGGCCTTTTTAATGAAATTTAGGCTGTTTTCACTGTTCAAAGGTGACGACAACGTCTGATGTCTTTATAGCTCGTATTTTTTAATTTTTTTTTAAAGAGAGAATTGGATCAGATAATGAATGCATCCATACTGATTGAACTTTAGCACTTGATAAGTTAAAAGAGATATCATCTGGTGACTGGACTGCGTTTAGTGCTTGATTTCATCTGTGTTTTTGTCTGCAGAAGAAAAGCTGGAAGAATATCTTTTCGTACATAGGCCCTGGATTTCTTGTTTCTATTGCCTACATAGATCCTGGCAACTGTAAGACCTTTTTAGTCTTTATTGTGATGATGGTGACCCCTCCCCAGATATTATTATTCTGATATGATTTTGTCTATCCACAGTTCAAACTGATCTACAAGCAGGGGCACAATACAAGTATGGGGTACGTAAGTTTCTTGATTTGATTATTATGTTTCGTTTCTTCTCTATTGTGCATATCATAACTGTTTCGATCAACACGAGCCCTGGCTTACTAGATATTTAGCAATACAGTATTGCTAAAAAGTCAAGACGAGTGATATGAGTAATCCTGAAGCTACATCGTGTTTTATTGCAATTTAAGAAGTAATTTGAGTATTTTGATTGCTTTCAATTCGTAACAGAGTTTGGTCCTACTAGTTCCTTGTGTTTTCTTCCATTGATGCTTCTTAGACCACTCGTTAAGTATCCCTCTGTTTTACAGTTACTATGGATTATATTACTGGCTTCATGTGCGGCTCTTGTCATCCAATCATTGGCAGCAAACCTGGGTGTTGTTACTGGTATGCTTCCTTCCCTTGTATATGAAACTGTATCTCACTGTTCCAATTATTAGTATTGCTTGTATGTGTCTCAGTTTATCTTGTCATAATGTAGGAAAACATCTAGCTGAGCACTGTAGAAAAGAATATCCAAAGGTTCCAAATCTCATCTTATGGTTCCTTGCTGAAATTGCTGTTGTAGCATGTGACATTCCTGAAGGTGAAGTGTTTTTGTTTCATTTTCTTTTTTATTCGAATTCTGTTGCATTTTCTTCATCATGCCCGGTGCCTAAATATGTAGAATAAATATGAATCTTCTTGCTCTTCCGTTTCCTTATTTTTAATACATCTTCTGCATGGTATCCTTCATCCTGTATGATTTTCATGGTGTCATTAGATGCTAAGATATATAATATGAGGGAAGCTTGTCTAATTCGTCAATCTGTGTGGTACCTTTCGGAATCTCAAGAGAGATTAGGGGCTCAAACTGATTTTAGTTGGAAAACAAGATGTTTAAAAACCAATCTGCACTCAAGCCTCAAGTGAAAAGCTAACTTGCGAGACTGAACTATCTATTGATTATTTATTTAGGTTCTCTCGTCGTCTTGTTTAAAATTTTCACTTAAACTTTTCTATGTGGCTGTGTGTGCGTCATGAAACATCATTAAAGGGAAACCAAGCAATTGTGTTCATTTTCCACTGTGCTTTACAATATGGAATGGTATTGACGCTAAAATGTGTTCACTAACTATTCCTTCAAGTATATAATAAACATTTTCTTAGAGTCAAAGTGATGCAAGTTGCATGTAAATTCTTGTAGTTGTAGTAGACACCTAGACATTTCTTATAGAGTAGGATAAGTCTGATGGAATGTGAATGGCCCACCACAGTGCATTGGACTTACCAGTATTGCAGAAAATAGCTACCTGTGTTGTCAACAATTGATTTGAAGTTTCTATTGCTAATTTTTGTGTTCTTTACCATGGTTAGCTGTTACAAGTAGGATCTTTAGGAAGTTATATGGTATATTTCCTAAATTGAATTCGGTTTCGATGATTGTATCATATATATGTACTTCTTGAATTTAAGATGGTTTTATTAAAGTACATGCCATTATGATACCTTTGTCAGTGGTTTTTAAAATATCATCTTTTACTCGGTGTTTTTGTGATGTGTAGTGATTGGAACTGCATTTGCTTTGAATATGCTCTTCAAAATACCACTATGGTGTGGTGTGCTAATCACGGGAATGAGCACATTGGTGCTGCTTTTATTACAACAATATGGGGTACTATGGCAATTGTTTACCGGTTTCTAAGTCGTAGTTTTTGACTTTATTTATTGATTAAGAAACGAACTGATGTTGGATTTGTAGCCTCTCTGACATGGAAAATATAAGCAACCAGTTACTGGATTTTGGATTACCCGAGATTGAGAATATATTTTCCTTGATGTATGCAGGTTAGAAAACTTGAAATCTTCATTACTTTCTTGGTACTCACAATGGCTGGATGTTTCTTTGCTGAACTTGGATACGCCAAACCAAAAGCTTCAGAAGTTGTAAGTGGGCTATTCGTTCCGCAACTTAGAGGAAGTGGTGCCACTAAGCTGGCTATTTCGCTCCTTGGAGCTATGGTTATGCCGTAAGTATTTGTAATAATTATCTAATCTGCTAATTATGTTTGTCATCTTATGACAAGAAATCAATCAAATCATTCATTTACTTTATTGCCATGGTTGCAGACATAATCTTTTCCTACATTCTGCTTTGGTGTTATCCCGGAAAATTCCTCGATCAGTCAATGGCATCAAAGTAAAATTTCAATTTTCAAGCACAGTCTATCAATCAAATATTGTATTTGTAGTTATCCATGCATTGTATAAATGTAGCGATTTCAGCTTCAACTGTTGCAGTTAACTATGTTATGCCTACTCTGTTTACTATCCTGATTATCCATCCACTTAAAGGATAAATATATGTGATGTGTATACAGTTTATTTATATTATCCTGTGAAATGGCCATTGGAGTATATTATTTTAACTACTTTTTTCTGCTTCTTGAGTTATAGTATCTTTTGGTAAATGTTTGCACTAACCATGCTTTTGACCTTGGTTACTTTTGTTGTTTGCAGGAGGCTTGCAGATTCTATCTAATTGAAAGTGGTTGTGCGCTCATGATAGCTTTCCTTATAAACGTGTCTGTTATTTCAGTTAGTGGTGCAATTTGCAATGGTCCAGATTTGAGCCCAGATGATTCCGAGAGTTGTAGTAACTTAGATTTGAATCAAGCCTCTTTTTTGCTTAGAGTAAGAGTTGACAATTATTGCAACTTCAAACTAATTTGTTTGGACATCCTCAATTTACGCTAATAATGAATGCAAAGATTCGTTCAAGCCATCTCAATGGTTTTTCTTTTGTTGAATGCATACAGAATGTTTTAGGAAAGTGGAGTTCCAAGCTTTTCGCGGTTGCTTTGCTTGCATCAGGGCAAAGCTCTACTATCACGGGGACTTATGCTGGGCAATACGTGATGCAGGTTTGTGATTGGAGCAACAGAGATTTTATGTTATGTGAGATTTATTTTGTGCCTATACATTTTATGATGCTTATGTAGAATGAAATCAGTAATAATACATTTTATGATGCCTATACATAATCTCATATCTACTTTAAAGGGTCGTATAGTACGAACTTCATATGTGGTGTATGTTCAGAAAAGACTCATTTAGCTAGAAAGTAGAGTTGTGTAATGTCTCCTTTTACAAAATAAAGTAGAGGAATAAATAAAACCCTGTCTGAATCTGGTCATTGGATGAAATCAAATCATCTAACAAAAAAATACCAAAGTTGTAATAACTATTCTAATGTGTCCTATAATTGGTTGCAAACATTACCATCAATATTATGTTTTTGACCCTTTTATGTGTGTTGACATATATATATCCAGGGATTTCTTGATCTACGAATGAAGCCATGGATTAGGAATTTCCTTACCCGGTGCTTAGCCATTATCCCTAGCCTTGCTGTTGCCCTCATTGGAGGATCTTCTGGTGCTGGGAACCTGATTATTATCGCATCGGTACACTGTCTTGGCTTTCCATTTTATGAACTCTTCATAATGTTATGTTCTTTTTTTTTTTTTTTAACGATGAATTATTCACTATTACACAACTGAAGCTTCTTTTCTTGAACCCTAGATGATTTTGTCGTTTGAACTCCCGTTTGCTCTCATTCCACTACTCAAGTTCACAAGCAGCAAAACTAAGATGGGGCCATATGCAAACTCATTTGCTGTAAAAAAACAAAAACTTCTCTTTGGTTTTTGTTCTTCAATCTTTATAAGTAAAATCTTAAAGGTTAAGCTTATTTATTATGTTGTCCTAAAATCTTTGGTTGGTAGGTATCTGCAACAACTTGGATAATTGGCTTCTTTATGATGGGGATAAACATCTATTACCTGGGAGAAAAATTGTTGTCTTCACTTCTCCATGGAAATTTAAAGGTTGTTGGTACTGTATTTTGCGGAATATTGGGGTTTTCAGCCATGTTGATATACTTGTCTGCTATCGCATATTTGGTAATCCGAAAGAACACGGAAGGCACCATCCTTCTGCCATTAACAGGAGGGCCTGAGAACTTGCAATTGGCTAGTAATGGAGCAACACCTGCACTACCCCGCGACGACATTGTAGACATGCAACTACCTCAGAATAAAAGCACTCTAGATGTTTGACTGAAGTCTTAAGTATACTGCTACCCACCCTTCAAGGGACAACATTAATTGTTGAATCACATTGATATAATAGTACTTTCTTGCTTATTTGAATATTGATAATATGCAACTATCTCATATGATAGAGTAATGGGGTACTTGGGCAATCAAATTAATGGGAATCACACCTCTTTGTTATTCTATTGTGGCACTACATTGAATTATGGCTGATTTTAGAGACCATAATGGCACCTCGGTTGAATCATATAAGGGAATATCTTTTCACACATATAAAAGTCTTAATACACAACATTTTTTTTCTTCCACTTTTACCCTCCAAATTTATGTTTTTTTTACCTTCATTGATTTTGACCAAATTTCAGATAGATTGTTAAAAGTATTCTTGACTCAATTTTAGTCAGAAAGTCTTCCTGGCCGATATCGGGTATGAAAAACATTCAAATTCTGACTCGTATTGAATCAAAATAATTATCGTTTTCTGACTCAAATTGGGTCAGAATAATTTGCAAACGCGTTGATTCTGACCGAATTTTAGACAAAATGTTAAAAGTTTTCTTAACTCAATTTTAGTCAGAAAGTCTTTCTGACCGGTATTGGGTATGGAAAATATCCAAAATTCTAACTCGAGTTGACTCGAATTGGTCAGAATAATTTGCTGTATGAAAAGATGTTCCCTTATATAAATGTCATTTATACATGCGGCATCATGTCTGGATAACTAAACACATTCCAACCATAATTCCCTTTCTACCTAAAGAAACCATAATTATGCAATGCTTCTTACTACCCGATGATTTTTTTGGGTGGAAAGCTTGGAAGGATGTTGCAAATTAAAATCTCTGAAGGAAGAATGGACTTTCGCGATTCTAGAATACTTTTAGTAAGGCGATGCTAGCTAAAAGAGCTTGGATGATCATCAATGATCCGAATCTTTTGGCCTCATAAATCTTGAAAGCCAAATATTTCTACTCAGGGGTTTTGATTAATGCTAGCCTTTCCTTATAACTTTCGGCTATTTGGAGGAGTATTCTCCATGGTAGAGACTTACTATCAAAAAGCATACGTTGGAATGTTGGAAAAGGGGACAAAATTAGGAAGGAAATCATCCGTGTGTTTTCCATTTATTTTGGGTCAATAATATACTACCTCGTTTCAAAATATAAGTTATCCTATATGTTTTCACACAGATTAAGAAAGTGGTTGAATGCCATAAATTTGATGGTTAATGTCTAAAATGCCCTTGACTATCATTAATGCAATAGTTAAGCAATGAAAAGTTGTTGGATTGATAATAAATTAAAGGTAAGATAGAAGAAAAAAAAAGAGTAATAAATATTGCATTGGTAATGTAGAATGACTTATATTATAGGACAAAACTAAAAATATAGGATGACCTATATTTTGGTACAGAGGTAGTACATGTTTACAAGGCTATAATCAAGGCTACTTAAATGGAAAGTAAATCAGAATATTCCTAGACATAATAACACTATATCACCTAATAAATAAGAGATATACACATGTCATCTTACATATTCGAACACACCCTCGTAGTGGAAGCTGGAGGCTCCTGTACGCTGAGACAGTCTTGAAAATCATTGAAAAGTATGCGTGGAAGGCCTTCGTGAAAATGTTTGCAATTTGACGGCAGGACGTGACATGAAGGACTTGAACTTGACCACGTGCAACATTCTCGCGGACAAAATGTATGTCCATCTCTATATTTTAGTGCGCTGGTGTTGAATCGGGTTTTCGGATAGGTAAATGGCACTAACATTATCACAATAAACCAATGTAGCCTTTTGGATGGGACAATGCAGCTCCTAGAGAATATTGCGAATCCAGCAAGATTTCGAGACAAAATTGGCGACCCCGCGATATTCGGCTTTAACACTAGACCAAGAGAGATTAGGTTGTCGTTTTAAGGACCCGGATATTAATTTGCCGCCAAGAAAAACACAGTAACCGGAGGTGGATCGGCAGGTACCTGCAAGGACGGAGCCAGGATTTCATCTTCGGGTGGGCTAATGGACAATTTTCAAATTATCGGGTGGGCGGTGTTAAGATAATTTGGTGGATTAAACCGGACTACGTAAATTTTTTTGTTCGGGTGGGCTTAGCCCTCACTCATCTCCTACATGGCTACATCCTTGGGTATCTGGGCAACCACCCCAATCGGCATCAGTGTAGGAGATAAAGACTAGAAATTGAAGAGTTGTAAAGATGCAGACCGTAATTAAGAGTGCCCTGAATGTATCGTAAAATGCGTTTGAGAGCCGTCATATGTGCAACCTTCAGGTCAAACATATGTAAAACTATATTATTGTACAACATAAGAAATGTCGGGTCTTGTGAATGTGATATATTGCAGGGCGCCATCTAAGCTACGGTAAATGGTGGGATTTTCGTAGGGAACACCTGATGAGGCACTAAGCTTAGCTTTCGTATCAACCAGCGTGGGTGTGGGTTTAAAAGAATTCATGCCAGCTCTGCCAAGAATCTCCTCTGCATATTTACGTTGAGAAAGAAATAATCCACCTGCATGACGTGTGACAACAATGCCTAAAAAATAGCTCAAGAGGCCCAAATCTTTCATATCGAATTCAGATGCTAGATGTGTAAAGTCCCACATCGGTAAAATAAGAGAATGCTCACCCACATATAAGTGTGAGACATAAAGGTCTTGTCAACTCGGGTTAGTCCTTTTAGACCAAGCGAGGACGGCGGTCTAAGTAGTTGACCGGACATTTATGACTCATTTAGCGCTACCAGGCCCGGGGTCTGGGGGCGTTACAGAATGGTATCGGAGCCGACTATCAGACGGAACTATGCGCTGCACCGTACAAGAAGACGGTGTAAGGATGGCCTCTAGTTACCTCTGGTAGGGACGATCCGGGAACAGTCTCGGCCGTCCTGGCGAGAATGTAAAGTCTCACGTCGGTAAAATAAGAGAATGCTCACCCCCATATAAGTGTGAGACATAAAGGTATTGTCAACTCGGGTTAGCCCTTTTTGACTCAAGCGAGGACGGCGGTCTCAAGCGCTGGATCGACATTTATGACTCATTTAGCGCTACCAGGCCCGGGGTCTGGGGCGTTACAAGATGGGACATGATGGACCCACGGAGAGTGTCCAATGATGCAATGAGAATGATGTCACAAACATCGAAGAGTATGTATGCCATGTCATTGCGTTTGTGAAATATGAATAATGAATGATCAGATTTGCTATGGAGGAAGCCAATGGTGGAGACAAAATCAACAAATCTTTGATACCAGGCAGGGGGGGTATTTTAGACCATATAACGGTTTCTTCGGTAAACATACATAATCGGGATGGATGGGGTCTCGGAAACCCATATACTGATGCATATAGACTGTCTCATGATCGAAGGTGATCATGCAAGAACGCGTTTTTCACATCTAGCTGATGAATGGGCCAGGATTTGGAGAGGGCGAGACTGAGAACAGTCCATATAGTATCCGGCTTCACCACTGTGCTAAAGGTCTCTTAACAATTGATACCAACCTGTTGAGACCTTCCATCGCCAGCAAGACGGGCTTTGTTCCGCTCAAAAAGAACCGTCAGTTTTCTTTTTATGACGAAAAATCCGCATAGACCGAATGCGATTTACATTAGGGGGACGTGGCACCAACTCCCACGTCTCATTTTAATAAGAGAACTAATTTCATTCAACATGGAAGATTTACGATTCGGGTCGGACAAGGCATCCTTTGAGAGTACGAGGAAGAGGGATTTGAGTGATCGACGGTCGATTAAATGGACGTTTTGGCATAAAAATCTTGTGCATGCTACGGGTGGCCATGGACCGAGAATGGAGCTGGGGTGGTGCAAAGTGGTGGGGTGTTTTGTGGTTGACTAAGTCGGGTCGGGCTTATTGTCGGGGTTGGAGAAGATGGCTGGATCAGATCTGGTTGAACATAGGTTGGTTCATTTTGAAGGTGAAGGCGTAGGAGGGGATGTAAACCATCATCCAAAAAAAGATAAGTGTGGGAAGCAGTAGAATGTAGCTTGGCAAAGGGAAATTGGGATTCGTCAAAGATGACATGGCGGGAAATGATAATTTTACCATGAGACAAGTCATAGCACGCCAACATTGCATTAGCCAAGTGGTAATTACTGTAACCCTTAGCCTGGAGGTTCCGAACTCGAGTCCCAGTGAGGATAAAAAAAGGTGTGTTTCATATCCGTAAAAAAAAAATTTCATAGCACTTGTAGCCCTTATGATGTGGTGGAAATTTCGGAAAGACATGCAGAGTGGAGCGGGCTTGGAGTTTGTTGATAGTTGTATACGGAAATAGAGGATAGCATAGGCACCCGAAAACCTGAAGGAGTGTGTATGTGGGATCCTGATGATAGAGAATTTTAGTTTGGGAAGACCGGAGAGCAACTTGCTTGGGAGTAAGTTGAGCCATTTGTAAAGTGTGATGCCAGAATGAAGGAGGCATAGACGAGTGCGCAAAAAGTGTCCGGATTAAATTATTTATGGCTCGTATTTTACATTCGGCTTTTTCATTTTGTGGACATGTGACGACAAAAAAAGCGGTAAGCAGCCCATGGTGTATACTTTAATTTGTTGTTGCATCCAGGTAGGAGGTCTCGACTACTGCTGGTAGTTGCTTCCACCACTTTCACCACGACCCCGTCCGCATTTATTTTTGGCTCTGTAATTGCCGTGATTGACACCACATTTTGGTCCGGTGTTAAATCGATTATCTAAACCTGAATATCCATTTATGGAAACATCATTGGCGAGGAGAGTTGTGCCGGCGTCGGTGGCTGTAGTCGCAGAGTTTGTTTAGCCTTGCGGGTTTCTTCGAGAATAATTTTTTAGCGTGCCTCATAGAATGGAGGCAAATGATCACTTTGCTGAAAGAATGTAGCACCATCCTAATTTTCATTTAAACCCGCAATGAGTTGAAGGACCAATCTTTGATTGGAGACCGGAGTGCCGACGTTGGAGAGGTGATCGGCATTCATCTTGAGTTTTTGTCAATAAGCCGAGATGTTGGGAAAATCGTCCAATCTAACGTGAGTGAATTGATTTTCCAAATGCAAAGCACGAGAATTTTCATTGTCCAATAAAATGCTTTGCAATCGTCCACATGCTTGTTGGGCAGTGGCGTTGAGAATCATGTTATTTTGACAGAGTGAAAATAAGTGATTTTCATTCCAAAAAAAAAAAAAAAAAAACTTATGGACTTGTTGGAATGGAATAAAAAAATAAAAAAATCATTTCATTCAATTGCCTAACAAACATGATATTGAATGACATTGATTTTCTTCTTGAGCAATGATTATATTGTCAGATGCCTGCCTCCCAGGGATAAAGGCACATTGGCAAAAGGAAACACAAGTTTAGCAATAATCATCTTCAGCCGATTAGCTACAATCTTCGTAATTACTTTCACAATAACATTGGTGAGTGCAATCCTCCTCCGTCAGATTCCTTCCATTCCATTTTAATTCATCAATCCAAACGAGGTACAAGAGTTTAAATGCATTTAATATTATTCAAAGGGGATATTAACACTTTTGGTCCCTCATCTTTCCGGGTTTTCTCAAAGCTACCACTTATATTTGATTGTTACGATTTTCACCTATATCTATGTGATTTTATTACATTTTGATGACAACTAACGTGAACTTATCTATTTGACTAATGTTTTAGACAAAAGTCCTTCTCATAAAAGAATTGCTCTTTTTTTTTTTTGACATTTTGACTAGCCCTTTAATTATAAGAATTGTTCTTAAACTTGAATTCAACAACCAAAAGCATGAGAGACTCATTTTGATTAAGGCGTTGAGTTCAATACATTGAATGAATTATACATCATACTTCGCACAATATATCAATGGTTATGTTGAAATTATGAGCAGACAATTGCAGTAATATTTGTACGGGAAGGAATCAGACAACTCGGCTCCTTTGACAGTGTGATAAGGGGAGGATTTTGAACCTCATATTTTTGTCGAATCGGATGATGGATTGTTGTTCAAAACGTTAGTCAAATAAGAAAATCCACGTTTGTTGTCCTGAAAGTGTAACAAATCACATAGATATGAGTGAAAATCGTAACAATCAAATATAAGTGGTAGTTTTGAGAGAGCAAAAGAGTTAATATCCCTTATTCAAAGTATACAATTGGTTAAACTTTCTTATGTTAATTACATAGGATGTCCCACTCCTTTTTGGATATATATCATCTCTTTCTACTATGGTAGATCGATGGAAAATTGGCGATATATATAACATGATTTTTTTTGTACTATGGCCAGAAATGAATTGAATGTCTACACTCATTGTTTGCATCTTCTTCTTTAACCTTTTTTTTTTAAAACCTATTTTGTTTGTTTAACTGTATATCAATTCTTTAACAACAATGTTTAGATTCATAAGTTCACATGAAAATGCTCAATAATCACAAACTTAGGACTCATTTTGATGGTTCAAAACAATCAGCTCAAGTGCTATATTTATTGTCAGGACACTTGTTGTACCACGGCAAATTACCAATGTCACCTTTTAATAACACGTCGTTTGCCCTAAAATTAGCAAAAAGTGTCACAGAAATACCAACAGCCTTTCCAAAATTGTAGTACCAATCTAAAACAAATTTTAAATTTAAGTTTGATTCGTTTAGCTTAACAAACAAACACAAATCGTACCTAAATTTGTTCATAAACAGCTATGTCCACAACACTCACTCACAGCAGGGGAAGAACAAATGGTTTTGTTAATCTGGTTTACTTATTAACCTTTGGAACCATAAATTTGAACCTATTTTTAATTCTTTTTATGATATCATTGTTAGAATTAATCATGACGTCATGCTGTCATCATGTCAGATTTATTCTAATATTCTTTCCTATATTTATTCTAAGATTCTTTCCTATGTCCTTTATTGACTTTGTTAACTAGTTAATGGGTTGATTAGTCTTGGATATATTCTCAACTAGCCGTTGGGATATTATCAAATGAAGTTGCCAACGGCTAGTTTTTGTCCTGTTACTTTTTCGATTGCTGTGTTGTAGTATATAAACAACACAACCTCTCTTGTAATAATTTAAGCTTTACCTGAATGAAATAAACAGCTAGTTATTTCTATCCTCTTATTAAGCTTCCGCCTTACATGGTATCGTGGCCTTTGGTTCAAAAATTCAAATTTTCTCGGGAAATTTTAAATCATCATGGTTGCTTTGAATCTATCGCTACTAGTAACACTACTGCAGCTACTCCTCTTCCTGATCATCTTTCCACCAATAATGGTGATCTTCAAAACATCCACCGCTCTTAAACTCAATGGAAAGAATTACTTGAAGTGGTCCCGCTTGTTCGAACCTTTTTGAAAGGAAGGACAAGCTCGATCATCTTAATGGGACAGACCACCAAGATCCTAAGTTTACATGGTATGGGATGAGCAAGACTCCATGGTGATGTCTTGGCTATGGAACTCCATGATCCCTCGAAATCGGTGATACATGTATGTTCATGGCCAATGCAAAGGAAATGGGATCATGTGAAGGAGACTTATTCTAAAGTCAATGATGCAGACCCAAATCTATGAGGTAAAAACAAAGATTTCAAATACAAAGCGGGGTAATAGATCTATCACCGAATATTCTCGGTCTCGATGCAAGGCTGTGGCAAGAATTAGACCACTACCAATGCATCAAGATGCACAACAACAGGATGCTAATATCCTGAAAAGGATATTTGAAAAGGATAGGATCTATGCCTTTTTGGCCGGTCTTAACATGGAATATGACTCTGTGAGAGTTCAGATTCTGGGAAAGGGAGATCTCCCTAGTTTAAATGCAACAATTGCTCTTATTAGAGCTGAGGAAAGTAGGAGAAGTGTCATGATTGATACACCTCCTGTTGAAAGTTCTGCTTTGATTATTCAAGGCAGCAAGAATACCAATGATAAGAACCCTACCTTTCAAAGGAATGGGAACACTTATCAAAAGAATAACAACAAAATTGGAGAAAAAGACTCTCTTTTCTGTTCTTTCTGTAAGAAGAGCAGGCACACCAGGGAAAATTGTTGGAAACTCCATGGGAAACCAGGGAGTGAAAACACCAACAGAAGGACTGCAAACACTGCTAGTGGCAGTGAAGAACAACAAAAGCACAGTGAGAATATCCAGAAGTCTGTGAATCAGAATCAAAACACTACTCTTGGACCTTCAGAAATTGAAAAACTGAGGAAGTTCATTGAGTCTCTTGAAGGCTCATCAACCTCCTTAGCTTTTTCAGGTATGACTAGCATTAATAAACAGTTTGAAGGTCTGATAGAGTGGGTTATTGACTCTGGTGCCACAGACCATATGGTCTTCTCTTGTAAAAATCTGACAAATTACAGATTGTGTGACAAAAACAGAACCATTTCTGTTGTTGATGGTTCTCCTATCCATGTCACTGGGATAGGAGACTATTTGTTATGTAATAAACTTATCTTAAAAGATGTTCTACATGTTCCTAAATTATCTACTAATCTGATATCTATCCAAAAATTAACCAAAGACTCAAACTGCTTGGTTGCCTTCTCCTCTAACCTTTGCTTGATACAGGATCTTGTAAAGAAGGAGAGGATTGGGGTTGCTAAAGCTAGAGAGGGGCTGTATTTTTGGGAAGATCAGAAGAATGTTAGAGAAAAAGGCCAAGTTGCTAGCTTTTTGTCTAAGTCTAACACTGATAAACTATGGTTATATCATTATAGACTAGGTCATCCACCTTTTACAGTTATTAAACACATGTTTCCTACTTTGTTTAACAACTGTGATTTAGATAGGATGCATTGTAATGTTTGTGAAATGGCCAAACATAAAAGGGCCTCTTATCCTATTCAAAATGTCAGATGTTCTGAACCTTTTACTATTATTCATAGTGATATATGGGGTCCTTCTCCCAATTCTAATATTAATGGTTGTGTTTGGTTTGTTACTTTCATTGATGACTATTCCAGGGCTACATGGACATATCTTATGAAAAACAAATCTGATCTCTTGGAGATCTTTCCCAAATTTTACAATCATGTCCTCACTCAATTTGATACAAAAATCAAGAGGTTGAGGACTGATAATGCAAGGGAATACTTCAACAATCTGTTAAATCCTTTTCTGGATGAAAAGGGGATAGTACATGAATCCTCATGCACTATACCCCAATGTAATGGATTAGCAGAGAGGAAAAAAGAGACACTTGATGGAAGTGTCCAGGCAATCATGTTCCAAATGTTTGGTCCCTAAGAACTATTGGGGAGAAGCTGTCTTGACAGCAACTCATTTGATTAACAGACTACCTACTAAGGTGCTGAACAACAAAACACCTATTGGATGTCTGAGGAATCTGTATCCTACTATGTCTAAATCTGAAGGACTAGGACCAAAAACCTTTGGTTGTGTTGCATTTGTTCACATACATGCACATAACAGAGGAAAGTTGGATCCTAGGGCCTTAAGATGTGTGTTTATTGGATACTCCAATACCCAAAAAAGGTATAAGTGCTATCATCCTCCTACAAGAAAAGTTATCATCTCTAGGGATGTTACGTTTCATGAAGATGTATCTTATTTTACAAATAAAGGAGGGATTCCTACTGGTCAGAAAGAAGACTATCTTGACTTCTTTCAAGGGGACAGGGGAATCCCTACTCCCAGTACGGAACATGAATATGAACATACTAGCCCCACTATGAGTGATATTCCTACTGGAACTCCTTTTCCTACTACAGGAACAGGAGATGCTAACACAAAAGAAAAAACCCCCATTATTTACACTAGAAAAAAGAAGACACCAAAGCTGTCTAAAGTCAGCTCTCCTCATGGGATTGACAACCCTAATGAGGACTCTAGAAACACCAACAACCCTCAGAAAAGTGATGATTCTGAGGGTATTAGTGATGATACCAAGAGTATCAGTATTGCTTCAGATTCACACTCTGAATCTGAATCTGAAAACTATGAATCTGAAAGTTCTGAGGACACATTTGATGATCTTCCTATAGCACTAAGAAAAAGGAAGAGGGAATGCACTAAACATCCCATTAGAACCTTCCTATCTTATAAGAAGTGCTCTCAGAATCACAAAAGGTTCATAATGAATCTGCATAAACATGATACTCCAAAGAGTGTGAAAGAAGCAATATCTGATGGAAAATGGTCTAAAGCCATGCAGGAAGAACTGCAGGCTTTGGAAAAGAACAAAACTTGGGATCTTGTTCATTTACCTAAGGTGTGAAAAAGCTGTTGGTTGTAAATGGGTGTTTACCACCAAGTATAAGTCCTGATGGGACTATAGAAGACATAAGGCCGGACTTGTGGCCAAAGGGTACACCCAAACTCACTGGGTGGACTACTTTGAAACATTTGCCCAGGTTGCTAAAATGAATACAATCGGGATCCTTATCTCCTGGTCAGAATCTGGGTGGAATATGCAACAATATGATGTCAAGAATGCCTTTCTACAAGGCAACTTGAATGAGATTATTTACATGGTCGTTCCCAGGTGCTTTGAAAATTCAGATGGGAAAGTGTGTAGACTGAATAAAGCTCTTTATGGGTTAAAACAGTCTCCTAGGGCCTGGTTTGGCATATTTGCTAAATTTATGCTTGACCAAGGTTATAAGCCTAGTCAGGGTGACCACACCATGTTTGTAAAACATGGAAAAGGTGGGAAGAGATCTATACTGTTAGTGTATGTGGATGACATCATTGTCACAGGAGATGATCAAGAAACCAATCAAAATCTACAAGAAGGAATGACAAGGGAATTTGACATCAAAAACCTGGGAAGACTCAAGTATTTCCTGGGGATTGAATTTGCCTACTCTACTCAAGGTATCTTCATATCTCAACAGAAGTACATCCTAGATCTCCTTACAGAAACTGGGAAACTTGGATGCAAGCCTGCTTCAACTCCTATTGAGTACAATCATGGCTTGAGTGACTCTCCTGAAGATGAAGATGTTGACAAGTATTCCTATCAAAGGTTAGTGGGCAAGCTCATATATCTGGCACACACTAGACCAGATATTGCTTTTGCTGTCAATGTGGTCAGTAGATTCATGCAAAACCCTAAGGTGTGTCATCAAAGAGCAGCGGTGACGATGAATACTTGAATACCTGAAGGATGTCCTGGCAAGTGGATTCTTTACACAAAGGATAAGTTGGATATAAAGGGTTATACTTGATTACGATTATCTTGGAGCTATTGAAGACAGGAGATCAACTTCAGGTCACTGCATATTCCTAGGAGGAAATCTTGTGGTTTGGAGAAGCAAAAAACAAACTGTGGTTGCAAGATCAAGTGCAGAGGCTGAATTCAGATCCATGGCTATTGGGATATGTGAATTATTGTGGCTGAAAATTATCCTCAATGATTTAAAAATAACATGGCAGTCACCTATGATTCTGAGAAGTGACAACAAATCTGCTATAGAAATTGCTCACAATCTGTGCAACATGATAAAATCAAACACATTGAAGTTGATAGCAAGACTTTATCAAAGAGAAACCGGAAAGTGGGCTGATTACTACAGAATTTGTGACCTCTAAAGATCAAGTGGCAGATTTGTTCACTAAAGGGCTACCTGGAAAGATGTTTCATGAAGATGCTAGCAAGCTGGGAATGTTTGATATACATCTACCAGCTTGAGGGGGAGTGTTAGAATTAATCATGACGTCATGCTGTCATCATGTCAGATTTATTCTAATATTCTTTCCTATATTTATTCTAAGATTCTTTCCTATGTCCTTTATTGACTTTGTTAACTAGTTAATGGGTTGATTAGTCTTGGATATATTCTCAACTAGCCGTTGGGATATTATCAGCCAAGTTGCCAACGGCTAGTTTTTGTCCTGTTACTTTTTCTGATTGCTGTGTTGTAATATATAAACAACACAACCTCTCTTGTAATAATTTAAGCTTTACCTGAATGAAATAAACAGCTAGTTATTTCTATCCTCTTATTAAGCTTCCGCTCTTACAATCATCAATAGACACAAACCAAATAAATAAATAGAAAGTACACAGGGAGCAAGAAATTCTCAATTATCAAGATATAACAAGTTTTGTCAAAATCTCAAAATCATCCAGTCACCAAGCGAACGGGAAAAAAAATCCCTAAAATAGCAAAATATGAAACACTGAAATGGAGCCTAGGCCCCCAAGGACAGTGGTTCAAAATATACTTAACTAGACTTCACATACTCTTGGACAATATGGAGACCTTCAGTTTCTTCCCCATAATCCTGGAAGAAGAAGAAGAGCAAACGAGTTGCAATTTGATTAGAATAGTGCTAACTGACAGGGTGGGGGCGGGGAGTGGGGGATGAAAACATTTATGCACGTTAATTACCTTCACAACCACACAGGAGCAACCCACAACTTTCCTGGCCTTCCCCTCAGAATCAATCTTGCACAACTATAAAATTGGTTTAACATATTTAGTTCATTCATCAATCTCAAGTAAAGACACGTTGTGGCTGATTAAACACAGAAATACATGAACAGGAGCAGGAAGTGATTAGTGATTACTTACACCCGCCCATTCACCGAGGGTCTTAGCACTAGGAACAGTAATCAAGTTGACATTGTGATCTGCACAAAGTGCTTTCACTAGCTTAAGATAATCTGGCTGGTTGCAGTCTTCTGCCAGTACGCATAACTGGGCTGCATGCTTCTCGATAACCTTTGCGCCTTCATGAAGACCTCGTGCCAGACCACCATGGGCCAATGATTTTCTCAAGACCAACTGCAGAGCAGTCATTGTATCCATTGGCTCACCTAGGGCCGGGGCAGGGGTGGGAGCTGGAGCCTCTGCAACAACATCTTCGCTGAACAGCAGAAAATGTTCCAAAAAAAAAAAAAAACAAGACCAGGGTGAGAGTCTAGAAAATTAGATAGAAGTATAGAGCACACTTCAGAAGTTTCATATGAAAGACAATTGAAAGGGGAAATCAAGAAGAAATTGGGCAAGTCTTAAGGGAAAAAATAGGTTATTGATTAGCACCATAAATACATAAGGCCAACTTTTCATAGTCAACTGCTGTCAACCCCCGACAAAATTCGCATTGCTAAGTCAGTCAACCAAATTAATTATACACAAGTTTAAACTATAAGTATTATTAAAAAAATTAGAAGCAAAAAACACATTAAAGCTTTAGCCCTAAATGGAAGATTGCGCATACAACCTCCACATCGACTCCTAAACCAGACATTAGATCTCACAAAACAGGATAGAATTAATCAAGCGCAAAATTATAAAGAATGTTGTCCCACAAAAAAATAAAGAACATACACAAGGAATTCACATACCCAGACATCCTCTTTCTTTAGCAAGAAAATCTTCAAATTAACGCCTGCAATGCAGCAACGAGTTAATGACAAAGGCAATCAACAATGAGAGCACAGAGAAGGAGAAACTAATCCATGGAATGACATACTCAGCTCCCCACACAAAAACAAAAAGACTATTATCCAGTTATTTCCAAGTACAACAAAAAAGAAATTCGAAATACAGGACACTAAACAAGCCGATTACAAGAAAGGAAGCAGATATTTTATAAGAAAACCAGACCAAAAAAAACCCTTAAAGGGCATACACCATTTCCTAATTACTCTAAGCAAGCAAAGAAAGTTCGATTTTTTGAACAGTATTTTCGTTCAAAGTCAACAAATTCAATCAACCAATACATTATACATTCAGTTCCAAAACACAACATTTGGCTTCCTACTCAAATGCTGCAATAACACGAAGGATCTTCAAAAAAATTCATCATTAGAGGATACGATCCATCCAAACCCTTCAAAATCGGTATAATTTGGATTGAAAGCCTCTAATCTAAATGAATTGCAAAAATCGAAGTATTTATGCAAACGATTGAGAGCTAACTACTACAAAGAACAGAATCAAGAAGGAATGAGATTTCCAGAAGTACCTTAGAAATGGGCGAGCAGACTTTGACGATCAGGGGTGATAGCCTGAACTGATAATATGATGCAAAACCTAAAACCCTAGTGACGCCCGCATTTTATATGTGACCGTATATGATCAAATGTCGGCCCAACAGTAGTTATGTCACGAAAACGGAAACGAAATTTCTCCGTTGGGCTTGACCCATTATCTAGTTGCGGCCCATGCATTTTAACCGTTTTCGGAGGAAATTCCATTAGCACACGAATTTGTTTCATACGCAAAAATTAATTCAGACACTATATATATTTTATGGATTATTGTTTATTGCATTGACGTTTTTTATACATAATTTGCGAGGAAAGTCATTGGTTTTGATGTTCCTTGCCTTATAGGAACATCAGTACAAGTGACGTTCATCTTCTCAACGTGTGAGGTGTTGAGGTAATTTTATGATGTCATGAAAAAAATCACTAAAAATAGTGTCTAAAACATTTTTGTGATGCTAATAGAACTCCTAATTTTGAAGAAAAAAATATGCTGAATTCCGTACTTTTCAAAATTAGAAACAAAAAACATAGGACACCTTTAAAGGCACCACGAAAATTATATCTCAGGCACCATAACTCTGTTAAAAATAATATGTCTTCCCAGGCACCACACACTTATTTTTTAAATGATGAATCTACCAAATGCACCATGACGGAGGGTGGACCTACGCTCGCCACATGTCATCTCCTGATTGTCTAAACATTAAATGAATATAGAGAAATATAAGGTTAAGGGCTAGGAGCCCACTTCGTGCGTAATGACAGATCTAAGCCCCGGGTGGGAGAACTGTCATGCTCTCTCCATAGACCAGCGCAGGTCGGATCGGTTTGGTGTTGTGTATTTTGTGTTGATGTATTTCAAGATATATTTATTTTAGGATATATCTCTCATTGTCTCTACAATTAATTATGTCACTAAATGCTTTATATCTTAAGTGACATAAGTTTGAAAATTATCCAAGTCATTAAAACTAAATTTTTGATCCTATTTGCGACTTTATTGTGTGTCTAGTATTATATGGTATATAAGTATTCTATCTATATTATGTGTATGTCACATTGTTCTAATTTCTATCAACTTTTATATGTGACTAAAATATCTTGTGAAAGTCACACTAAAGTTTTCTATGTGACATAAGTTACGTTATAAGGTTTTTATCTAAGTCTGTGTGTATGTCACATTAAGATCTCAAATTTAATAAGTATGTCAAATGATATTTATCACGGCATCATTTTATCCTATAATGTGACATAAACATTTTATTATGATAAGTCACAACTATAGTTATATATATAAATATAATGTTATTATGTATCTGTACTCTATGGTTCTAATATCTCATATATGTTATGGTACTATAAACTATTATATTGACTAAATTGTATTATATTTTCGGCCTCAGTATTATTTCTAATACTTAACTCTCGGCCTGCCCAATTCTAACATATATTCCTAGCCTTTTATTTTATTTCCACCCTTTTGATATCTTGACTCAACCTTTATGTTCTGTTATCCTACTCGATATTCTTCTATCGGCCCTTTTAGCCCAAAATATATTCTTTTATCAAAACCCTACTAATACTCTTAATATTCCTCCCACCCCACCTTCCCTCTTTCCTTGAAACCTTTATTACTACCCCACTATCTTCCAAAACCACCTTATCATCATCTCCTCGTGAATCCTCTTTCAATAATGCTTCCTGAACCAAAACATCTCTTTCATTATTTTCTCCCCACATCTTTATCTTTTCTATGTAATCTGAAAAGCTCTCTAGAATTTTCCTTCTTCATCTTCATGTTATCAGTTTGAAGAAACCGAAATGGTCTCTCTTCTTCTCCTTCACCCCAAATAGCTCTCTGACTTTATAGAGCTATGCTTCTCTACCAAAATAGTTTTCTCTGCAGAAAAGCTTTTCTCTTTGTTAATGCAAAAGAAGAACCTTTTCGGTTCAATGTTTGTTTCTCTACCTGAAATAGCTTCTCCTGGACCCTATGAAATCTCAGCAACATTTGTTGATGCCAGACCGTGCTCAATGTGGAGTTCCGGCCAAAATAAAGCTCTGATAAAGTTGCTGAGGCCTAAGACGAATTTCTGAGACCAATGATGTCTAATCACCATCATCAAGCTCTCGCTCGTGAATATCTTCAAAATTATCAGGGAAGTTTCCTTTTCCTAATTCATTTTCACACTGTCATGTTGTGTTATCTGCGTCTCTGAGATAAAAAGATATATTCTTTAATCTGTAAAATGCATAAATTGATTAAATCAATTTCTGAACCATGTCTTAATGTGAGCCTAACTCGTCTTTGGACCTAAGAATGTTTATCTCTTGCTTAAATCGAAATATACCTGTTTAGATCTAATAAAATTTGGTGCTCGAGGTTCTACTCGAATATTTGATGAATTAATTTCTCTACATCCGTCCTTTATATGCATGCCTAGTTCTATCGAAAATCTAGACTTTTTATGTGACTGAATGCTTAGATCTATAAATTGAAATTATGATAAAATTGTTTCATCTGTACAAATGCATGTCAAACTCTTTCTGGTGTATTAGCCACGTAGATCACATGTCTTAGTCGTTGCTTCTCTGTAAACCAAGTCTACTTGATAATTGTGCAATATGAAGATGCTTTTGCTACTTTTGATTTGCAAGAAAACATTTTTCTGTGACATATAAAATAATCAAATATCCAGTTTTTGCATTATCGACAGTCTCGTATATGTGTATGGTCATAATCTGTATGACATAGACTAATATGTATTTTATGTATCTACATATGTTTCATTTGTTGTTTATTTGTCTAAATAGTTATCCAAAATATATATTGAGAATATATACACTTTTGAGATATATGCGTATGCATTTTTGTCGGCCCATGCTATATGCATTGTTGTACTGTAGTAGATATTTTAGGTGTTATATATATTGTTTCTGCAACATCCTTTTTGAAATGTTTTTAATAAACATATTATGTGCTTCCAAAATTAATATATGCATTATCTATAATATATCACGTGTAAGTTTGTGTGATAGTGTAATATGGCTATTTGCACTATCTGTGATATAAATGTGTTAATATATATATATATATATATATATATATATATATATATATATATGTGATACATATTATTATCATATGTGGTTTTTGTGTGAACAAATTAATGTGTCTGTCTTGATCTATGTGAAAGTTGCTTTGGTCAATGTGTCTCTTTTCTTTTTCTCCCATGTGATCTTTGTTTTTCCCTAGACACTTTTGCAATCGTTGGTCTTCTCATCAATACAGTTGTACACTTTTGATTTATTCCACAGATTTGATATTTTGTTTTAAGTGTGCACATGACTTTTACTCTTTCTCTCTTGGATATAGCTAGGCTTGTAGCCGTTGGATGTGCAGATAAAATTGAAAAGCAAGTTGAAGTAGTCCTGATTAAAGTTTCTCTCTCTTATCCGTACAACTCTATTTGACCGTTTGGTGCAAAGCTGGAAAGCAAACAACAATTCTGGTCCCTCTTATTTATACTACCCCAGCCTCTTCAAAAAAGCAGAACAGCCTCTCCAAGTCATAACATTTTCACTAAGTCTCAGCTTCATTTTCTTTTCACTTGTATTCTGAAATCAACCTTTATTTCTTGAGTGTTAGAAAAGTGAGGTGTGAGTGTGTTAGAGTGCAACTCTAAAGAAACCTTTAGTGAGTTGTGTTGTAGTGTTGAGAGTGTTCTCCACTATATCGGTGAAGCGATATGAGGCACAAGCAAGCTGTTTTGTGGTTCGGCTGATTCGGGTTTGGCTTTCACGTGATCTGCGGATTCACGGAGTTGAATCCCGGTTACGAATTCACAAAGCTGAATTCGTGTTCAAGAATCCGGGCAGAGATTTTTGGTAAGTACTCTTTTTGTGAGTGTGTTTTGTAGAAATCTGTTGAATGTTGTTACTAAGGATTTAAGACATCTTAGTGTTAGTCGGAGTGTGTTGTTCGCTTAAGACTAACACTAATTTGATTATCTGGTTAGTAACACTTTAACAGTAAAAGTGTTGTATTTTTATTTGTTTTTGTTTTGTAATAAACTCAAAATACATCTAGTGAAATACCTTGTGTGTGGGTGTGATCTTCTATAAGATCACACATATGTGCTTTAGGTAGTTTTTATCCTTGACACACCTTGGAATTGCATGTTTTAGGACTAAGAAGGTAAAATCAATTATCTGCAATTCTATGATATTGTTTGAACAACTTAGAAGTTGCATGTTGTAGGATAACAACATAAAACTGAATCTGTAAACCTGTTTGTTCGAACCCTTTAATATTGTTTCAGTTTTGTATTACAAGTCTTTTATCTTAACAAACTGAACTTGCTTTAGAAACTATTCAACTGAAGTTAACTTAGGTTCATATGGTTAATTGAAACTAGATCTTCCGCCTCGGTTCATTAACCGAACTAAGTTAAGTGTTTACTCCGATTTTCTCTGATAAACCATTGTTTTGTTTTAATCTGCATAAGTGCTTTGAAAAATGGTAAAGAATTTTTAAAAGGTCATAATACTCTATTCACCTCCCTCTAGAGTATTTATTGCGTGTTCTCGATCCAACAATTGGTATCAGAGCTTGGTCTTGACCTTGCTGATATCAGTTCCACAATCAGATCGAGCAGTCACCAGATTGATCGATGCTTATATCGCTTTGTTTAGTGTTGGTCCTTGAAAAGGCTTTGGTTAAGTTTAGAGGGGGTGAATAAACTTAACACTTAAAAGTTTTGGAGTTAACAAATTCAGCAACTTCAAAGACGACTGCGATACTTGATGATCTGCTTGAGACCTCGATAACTGGCCGATAAACGATGAGTCTCTTCGATAGTTCGATTTGTTGAATTTGTGCAATGAATTTTATCAAAATTAAGCCTTGTTACTTGTTGTTAAATATGTTACTAAGTATTAGATACTCATTAGTGCGGTGTGTGATTTCGGTTGCTAGATTCGATGAGTTGATGTGTTAAATAAAGTAAGTGCAAAATGTAAATCTTTGAAAGTAAGTGGCGGTTTTATAGTGGTTCCAGGTGGTGTAATCCACAGCCGGTCCACTCTTCTCCTGTGATGTTGGAGGAAATTCACTAGAGATCTTTGATGTAGCTTTATTACAAAGATTCCTAAGTTGCTTGTCCTTCACCAATAACTATGGCTTCACAAACTGGCCAGGAGCAGGTAGGATTGCTTTGCTCGAGTCTTCCACTGGTCCTTGAAGGGTAGGATTGCCTCTTCACCACTCCACCACAAACAACGATCTTTCACACCCAACGGATGCTTCACTGTCTTTCAAGAGTTTCTTTATAAAATAAAGATTGAATCAAATAAATGATTCATTTCAGCGGCTTGATTAGGATGAAGTAATCAGCAGCTTGCATGGCTTCAAGTGTGTATGCTTGATATAGCTTGAATGTAGGATACACTTGAAGAAATTCTCTGGATCAGTAGCTTTATGCTCGATAAGTTCAAAGAGGTGTCTTTCAGCTCAGTAATATTTCTTCAAAGTTTGTTAGTTTTTTTTTCATCTCCTTTCTGAGTTGAAAAGTCCTCTATTTATAGGTAAGAATGCATGTGACTTATATTTGAAATTCAAATGTAACCGTTCCTTGATTTTGTCCTATCGATCGCATTCATCACTATTCATGTGGATCGACACTCGCCGAATTCCTTTTTGACATCTGCATCATCCACCCTTTGACTTGTATCCAATGGATAAAAATATAAATCATCCCAATGTCTTTTAATCTCACCTTTGATTTTCTTGATAAGTCGGAGGTAGTTGGTCATCTATCCATGTAATCTTCCAATATAATCTTGAATTGATCGAGGTATATATCAAGAGTTCATCGATCTGTGAAGTATCTATCGATCTCTTGAAACAACAATTTTGTGTATAAAATATAATGCAATGATTTCTTTTATCTAACTTTTATTTGTGAAGTTAGATTACACCTTTTAATTATAACCAAGTTCCAAACATCATCCAACTTATGGAACTTAGACCTTATATAAAGGTATATGTAATCGATTTTAGGTCATCACGCATCTTGCCTAAATTCGATTCCATATCCTTGACTTTAATTACTAAGTTTGATCCCTTAGCCTTCAGAATCGAGTTTGAGCCCTCGGCCTTGATCTTCGATCTTGGCGAGGTTCTGACTAGTCTCTTGACCTATCTACCCTCTTGACGACTAGACTAGTCTGGCGACAAAAGTCACCGACCATTCTGATCTTGTTTGATCAAACCTATTTATGAATCAAACTCTAATAAAACAATACATTTGATCTGAACATCTTTTGCCTTTGCACTATAACAAATAGTCCGGCACTCATCATCAAAACTAAGAAATATTAACTTAGGTTCATATGGTTAATTGAAACTATATCTTCCGCCTCGGTTCATTAACCGAACTAAGTTAAGTGTTTACTCCGATTTTCTCTGATAAACCACTGTTTTGTTTTAATCTGCATAAGTGCTTTGAAAAACGGTAAAGAATTTTTAAAAGGTCATAATACTCTATTCACCCCCCTCTAGAGTATTTATTGCGTGTTCTCGATCCAACAATTGGTATCAGAGCTTGGTCTTGACCTTGCTGATATTAGTTCCACAATCTGTATCAGAACAGGTCACCAGTTGATCAGTAGCTATATCAGTTTGTTTAGTGATCGTGTGTATTGTGTTTTTGTGATAACTGCAGTACTTGTTTTATTTGAGCTGAATCTGTTATATATTTCATTGTTGCAAGTTCCTTGAGCTAAATTTGATATGTCTGCTATATGTGAAAGTGATTGTGTTGAGCTGATTGTTTTTGCTTGATCTTGTGTTTTTTGAATCTGAAAGTTCGGTGGCTATCTGTTAATAAGTGCTGAATCTGTGTTAATATCCTGTGTATTCTGAGCTTAATTTTATTATTGTATTACACTGTGATATTTACACTTGTCTTGTGAGCTTGGTAGTTTGCCGGGCTACCCAAATCGTTTCGCCTGCTCCGTTTTAGGTTCAGATTTGCGTTGGGCCAAAGCCCAAAATCGTTCACAACTTTTACAATCCTGCACTTCTGATTCACTTTATAACAACACAGATTTTCAAAGTTTAATTAAAACTTGAGTCTTACATCTGAAAGTTTTATCTCACTGGTTGTTTCGCAGCTTCACTTCCCCATTACACATCCTTACACAACAGTCCAAGTCTTTCTGGAATTTAGTGTCATTTGATTTTGTTTGGACTCATAAGGCATCTATAAATCTGCATTGTGCATTGTACACTACATTCACCCTAAACTCAATTTCTTTTCTTGAACCTTCATTTATGGCTTCTACATTGTATACCTATAATCCTGCAAAAGAAGAAGTGTTCGGTCAAAGACCACCTTTCTTCGATGGAACAAGGTATGTTGTGTGGAAGAATAAAATGAAGTCTTTTCTAGGAAGCTTAGACCTGCATCTATGGTTCATTGTAGAAGATGGTCTTTGCATTTATAATTCAGCTGGAATTGATGTTGTTAAAGATGGAAATGCTTTGGAACAAGACGAGCTTATAGCTTATCGAAATTCTAGAGCTATGGCCATCCTTATTAACTCTTTTGGTCCAGTTGAAAGACGGTCTGTTTATTCATGTACAACTGCAAAAGAAGTATGGGACACACTGCGAATAAGACATGATAAATCAGACCCGTCTCAAAGAATAAATGAACTCATGCATTCATATGAATCATTCCAAATGAGTCCTAATGAGTCAGTTAATGACATGTTTTCCAGATTTACTTTGATTGTTGGCACTTTGAAATCTTTAGGAAAACAATTTTCTGAAATACAGATTCTAAGGAAGTTCTTAAGAAGTCTAAGTCCTGAATGGACTTCCTTTGTCTCATTCATTAAAGAAGAAAAAGATCCAAACAATTTTCATATAGAGGAACTTGTGGAATTAGCATATGTTCATGAGATGACTATGTTGTCTCATAAACAATCTAATCCGAGTCTTCAAGTCCTTCAAAAGCTGTTCTTAAATGCCCCGAACCTGAGCCTCACAATGCTGAATCAAACCCTTCGAGTTATGAATCTGAATCGAATAGTTCTAGTTATAAATCTGAGTCAGATCACTCAGTCATCAGCAGTAGTGTAGATGAGCCTGATGAACGAGATTTTTATAAGCTGTTCAGATGTTTCATTTGTTCACAATACAAGAAAGACAAATATGTTGCATCCTCCTCTTGTTCAGATGATCAAAAGCCTGATGCAGCTGCTGTTTCTGGGTTCTCTACTCAACCTAAATTATAGCAAATCAGTCATGTTGTTGCTGAATCTTCATCGAAACCAGAATTTCAGCAGCCATGCCGCTGAATGTATTGCTAAATCTGCGATAATGCCTCAAATAGATTCTGAATCTGAGCCTGATGTGGCTGCTGGCTCTAAGCCTAACACTCAACTTGAATTGCAGCAAATCAGCCCAGTTGCTGAAAATAGTGCTGAATCTGTCAGCATTCCTCAAACATATTCCGTATCTGAGGTAAAAGATGATAACTCCATATTTTCTGATTTGAATAGTGAAAATTTTAAATTAAATTGTGAAGTTATGCATCTTAAGAAGGAACTAAGCGATAAAGATAACCTAATATGTTCCTTGATTAATTCTTCTAGCGAGCTTGAACTAGATTTTCGACCCAAGAAGCTCAATTAAAATAAAAGATTTTAAAGTTAGAGGCTGATATTGAAGCCTTAAGATTTGAGAGAGATGTGTTCAAAAAGATCAATCAAGAATCTGAAAGTAGCTTTAATGAGCTGAACACTATTCACTCATCTCTTAAGGAATCTGAAATTCAAACTGTTCTAAGTCCAGAATCTTCTAAGGAAGATGCAAAAGGCAAAGAACCAGTCCCTGAAATTCAACCCTCTTTTCTCTTTAAACCCCAATCTGTTTTTCATGCACAAGCATCATCATCTACACCATCACATACACCTTATTCAACTATGATCAGCCTTTTTTATGTGTCCAATCTCACCGGCAGTGTACCGGGTCAACTGTAGCCTAGAATTGGCGAGTCAATGTCGTATCCCACAGGGAATCTGGTCGAGTACCAAAGTCGGTCTCGTTCCTAGTTTAGGCCAAGTAACAAGTAGTTTTGTTGGTTGGTTAATTGTTCACATTTTTTTTCATGAAATGGCTTAGATTGGTATTAGTCTGGATACGTCAAAATCATTCTATTAGATCGAATAAGTACATTCGATCTAATAAGTACCTTGTGTCAAAATTGAGAAATTCTATGGCTCGAATCTTTAGTATTCTATTATTTATTACCTGTGTCTACTACTTAGGCAGAATACCGTTACCCATTCTTACTAATAAACCACAAAAACTAAAGACGGTGACTTGTCAGATCACCGGTTCTAACAACTAAATATACAAAACAAAGATTTAAAACTATATAAAAGAGATAGCCGAGTTATGATCCAACCAACTACTTTCTAACCCTAGCTCGATCCGGAGGTGTTCTTGACTCACCTAAACGTCTCGATGTCACTCGAAGGGTGTCATTTCCTATTTCCGAGAATAGATATTAATTCAATAATCTACACTCCTATGTCAGGTTCAACAGTCCGCCTCGATGTCACTCGAAGGGTGTCGATTCCTAATTCCGAGAATAGACATTAATTCAATAATCTACACTTATATGTCAGGTTCAACAGTCTGCTGACCGGATTTAATTGACCTAACACGCTCTACGCCCGATGAGACGCTCATTAACAATGGTATAAACCTCACACACGAAACCGAATCTGAACAACTCAGTCGGTTTTACAGGGTGATCTTTGAACCCCGGTTCCCGTATCCTCTCGCAAAATACATGTGTAAAGAAGATACGTGAAATACGATTATCGAGTCACGGGTTCAATAAAGGTCATTAAGAATAAGTTCTAGAACTACGGTAACATCGAGAATGGACTAATCAAACATCAAGAACACCACATGAACAAGCTAGGATTCGATTTCATAGACTATCACATAACTCGACTATATAACGATTACCTACTCATTCAAACAACAAAATACAAGAAATCAACAATAATAGTTAACAAAAATAAAGATTTAAAGTAAGAACAATAAAGGAAAACGAAATACCAAATATATATATATATATATATATATATATATATATATATATATATATATATATATATATATATAGTAGAAAATCGAATCTCCGATCGAAATCCCGTCAATAACGCGTCAAGCTATCTTCGAGATCCTCCGGATTACAGCAATCTACAACTAAAATAATCTAATCTACCTACAAACTAATCTAAACTAAGGAAAAGTGCAGAAAAATGGTGAAAAACAAGTTGGGGAAGAAGAGGATAAGTATTACATCCAAAATGAGGGTTTTTATAGTGTTTTGGCAGATCTGGACGCTAGGCATGCGCCTAGGCTTTGCTAGGCATATGCCTTGCATGCTGAAAACACGGACTGAAACTTTGGCAGATCTGGACGCTAGGCATGCGCATAGGCTTTGCTAGGCGTATGCCTTGCATCTTAAACACGGATCAAACTTTGGCGAAATTTCCCCGTAGGCGTCTGCTTTTTTTTTTCAGTGCGCGCTTAGTGACACACCTTCAATACATTGGCCATAACTTTGTGTGTAGACCTACAAATCGAGTGATTCAAGTTGCGTTGGAAAGCTGAATCGAGTGATTCAAGTTGCGTTGGAAAGCTGATTCAATTGTATACAACTTTCATGAAGATGTCCAGCCCATATAAGGGCACTTGTACCAGATGGTCTAATTTACACCACCAAAATAATATAAAATAATACATATTTCTATTATACAACATCTCAATTCAAAACACTCCACACCAAAGATTTCTATCCATTTATCTATAACATTAAAATATTTATTTTAGATATAAAACACCTAAAGAACATCTACTACAAGTGCCTTTGGGTGTCTATATCTAAAATAAAATAGAAAACAAAAAAGCGAAGTACAAATATGACTCTAGATAGGATGGGCTATACACAAAAATATTTAGGTATGGTGAATAGTGTTGTTCATATATAGAACAACACTATTCACCATACCTAAATATTTTTGTATAACCCATCTCAACAGAGGCCATATTTGTACCAGTTTTTTTGTTTTCTATTTCTATTTTAGATATAGGACACCTAATAGAACACCTGCTACAAATACCCTAATGCCTTTAAGGTGGATCAAAATGCAGATCAATGGAAGGTGTAGTTGTAGTACCATCGAGTTTTGATCCGTTTGAACGTTTAAGCTTCGGCACACGTTCCAATCCTCGTATCTCGCCTTCCGGACATCTCGAACACCTAAGTCCTGTACAAAATCACAACAAATACCACACGTAATCCCCACAGGACACTGGGGTGACCGAGAGTATAGTAAATACACCGAAAAAGACCGAGAATCCCGGACTTTACGTCCTAGGTCCCAAAATGATAACCAAGGTGTAAATACATCAAAATACAACCAAATGTCTCAGAAAACATATAAAACGAGGTATAAATAGGGTATAATTACATAGTAAATGATAGTCAATTTGACTCTCATCACACTGCATCACGGCCTAAGGCTGAATCACACACTTCACATCATCACACTAGAAATCATGCCCCTAAGAAACACTCTGCTTTTTAATATGATAGAAAAGGATCTAGGAACTTCACTCCTAGACACCACTTTAATCATACTGAAAATGCTGCACCTTGAACTTTTGAAAATAGGAGTCATTCATCATCATCTAGACAATATGATCATAGCACATATCATTCATCTAGTTTCCATGATTCTAGGAACATACATTCATCTAGACATTATGCACCTAGGTCTCATACATCTTATACACATTTCTAGCATTCTTACACACCACAAGCTGCCCAATATCATTATTGGAAGCCCCCACACCACACACCTTATCATCATTACCATACATCTCATTTTCAGCATGCTTATACCCCATATTTTCAGCATTTCCATACTCATCCTTCTTATGGTTCTTATGGACATCATTTTAGAGCCTATGGTTCTAATAATTTTGTTCAAAGACCTAAAGTTAGGAAAGTTTGGGTACCTAAGTCTTCTTTTGGTAGTGCACAAGGATCCAAATTTAAGCAAATTTGGGTGCCTAAATCTATTTTGACTAATGTTCAAGGACCCAAAGATTAAAAGGGTACCAAGTTTCTTAAATTCTTGTTTTGCAGGATGTTAATGACAACGTATTTTTTTTGTTATCTACATGGTTCTTGGGATCAACTCCTACCTCAATCCTTACCTCTTTTGGTATCTTTCTTGATATCTTCCTTCGAAATTTCTTCCTGTACCCCTTATCCCTAGCCTCAATCTTAATCCCATCCCTTTTACCCTCCTAAGGCCTTAATTGTTAAGTATTTTGTGCTAATATATAAGTCTTCTATTTTTTATTTTTTTTTTAAATCTCTTTTTTTTTTAATCCCTTGATTAATTTTCAAACTAAGAAGGAGAGATATATGTATTAAAACTTATTTTGATAAGTTAGAAATGTTTTATTAAGGGAGAGCTTAAAGCTTAACTTTTAAGGAAAGCTCATTTGTAGGTGGAGCCTACCCCAAAATAGAGCTTTAGTAAGATATTTTGAAAATAATCAAAAGGGGAGAATTGTTGAGTATTTTGTGTTGATGTATTTCAAAATATATTTATTTTGGGATATATCTCACAATGTCTATACAATTAAGTATGCCACTAAATGCTTTATATCTTAAGTGACATAAGTTTGAAAATTATCCAAGTCATTAAAAATATATTTTTATATCCTATTTGTGACTTTATTGTGTGTCTAGTATTATATGGTATAAAAGTATTCTATTTATATTATGTGTATGTCACATTGTTCTAATTTCTATCAACTTTTATATGTGACTAAAATATCTTGTGAAAGTCACACTAAAGTTTTCTATGTGACAAAAGTTACTTTATAAGGTTTTTATCTAAGTTTGTGTGTATGTCACATTAAGATCTCAAATTTAATAAGTATGTCAAATGATATTTATCACGACATCATTTTATCCTATAATGTGACATAAACATTTTATTATGATAAGTCACAACTATAGTTATATATATAAATATAATGTTATTATGTATATGTACTCTATGGTTCTAATATCTCGTATATGTTATGGTACTATAAACTATTATATTGACTAAATTGTATTATATTTTCGGCCTCAGTATTATTTCTAATACTTAAATCTCGGCTTGCCCAATTCTAACATACATTCCTAGCCTTTTATTTTATTCCCACCCTTTTGATATCTTGACCCACCTTTATGTTCTGTTATCCTACCCAATCTTCTTCTATCGGCCCTTTTAGCCCAAAATATATTCTTTTATCAAAACCCTACTAATACTCCTAATATTCCGGCCGTCCCACTTTCCCTCTTTCCTAGAAACCTTTATTACTACCCCACTATCTTCCAGAACCACCTTATCCCCATCTCCTCGTGAATCCTCCTTCAATAATGCTTCCTGAACCAAAATGTCTCTTTCATTCTCTTCTCCCCACATCTTTATCTTTTCTATGTAATCTCAAAAGACTCTCTGTAATTTTTCCTCTTCCATCTTCATGTTCTCAGTTTGAAGAAACCGAAATGGTCTCTCTTCTTCTCCTTCACCCCAAATAGCTCTCTGACTTTATAGAGCTATGCTTCTCTACCAAAATAGTTTTCTCTGCAGAAAAGCTTTTCTCTTTGTGAATGCAAAAGAAGAACCTTTTCGGTTCAACGTTTGTTTCTCTACCTGAAATAGCTTCTCCTAGACCCTATGAAATCTCTGCAACACTTGTTGAAGCCAGACCGTGCTCAGTGTGGAGATCCGGCCAAAATAAAGCTCTGATAAAGTTGTTGGGGCCTAAGACGAATTTCTAAGACCAATGATGTCCAATCACCATCATCAAGCTCTCGCTCGTGAATGTCTGCAAAATTAGCAGGGAAGTTTCCTTTTGCTAATTCATTTTCACACTGTCGTGTTGTGTTATCTCAGTCTCTGAGATAAAAAGATCTATTCTTTAATTTGTAAAATGCATAAATTGATAAAATCGATTTCTGAACCATGTCTTAATGTGAGCCTAACTCGTCTTTGGACCTAAGAATGTTTATCTCTTGCTTAAATCGAAATATACCTGTTTAGATCTAATAAAATTTGGTGCTCGAGGTTCTACTCGAACATTTGATGAATTAATTTCTTTACAACCGTCCTTTATATGCATGCCTAGTTCTATCAAAAATCAGAACTTTTTATGTGACTGAATGCTTAGATCTATAAATCGAAATTATGATAAAATTGTTTCATCTGTACAAATGCATGTCAAACTCTTTCTGGTGTATTAGCCACGTAGATCACATGTCTTAGTCGTTGCTTCTCTGTAAACCAAGTCTACTTGATAATTGTGCAATATGAAGATGCTTTTGCTACTTTTGATTTGCAAGAAAACATTTTTCTGTGACATATAAAATAAACAAATATCCAGTTGTTGCATTATCGACAGTCTCGTATATGTGTATGGTCATAATCTGTGTGACATGGGCCAATATGTATTTTATGTATCTACATATGTTTCATCTGCTGTTTATTTGTCTAAATAGTTATCCAAAATATATATTGAGAATATATACACTTTTGAGATATATGCGTATGCATTTTTGTCGGCCCATGCTATATGCATTCGCTGTACTGTAGTAGATATTTTAGGTGTTATATATATTGTTTCTGCAACATCTTTTTTGAAATGTTTTTAATAAACATATTATGTGCTTCCAAAATTAATATATGCATTATCTATAATATATCACGTGTAAGTTTGTGTGATAGTGTAATATGGCTATTTACACTATCTGTGATATATATATATATATATATATATATATATATATATATATATATATATATATGTGTGTGATACATATTATTATCAGAGGTGGTTTTTGTGTGAACAAATGTGCCTGTCTTGATCTATGTGAAAGTTGTTTTGGTCAATATGTCTCTTGTCTCTTTCTCCCATGTGATCTTTGTTTTTCCCTAGACACTTTTGCAACCGTTGGTCTTCTCATCAATACAGTTGTACACTTTTGATTTATTCCACAGATTTGATATTTTGTTTTAAGTGTGCAGATGACTTTTACTCTCTCTCTTGGATATAGCTAGGCTTATAGCCGTTGGATGCGTAGATAAAATTGAAAGCAAGCTGAAGTAGTCCTGATTAAAGTTTCTCTCTCTCATCAGTTCAACTCTATTTGACCGTTGCGTGCAAAGCTGGAAAGCAAACAACAATCTTGGCCCCTCTTATTTATACTTCCCCAGCCTCTTCAAAAATTCAGAACAGCCTCTCCAAGTCACAACATTTTCACTAAGTCTCAGCTTCATTTTCTTTTCACTTGTATTCAAAATCGCCTTTATTTCTTGAGTGTTAGAAAAGTGAGGTGTGAGTGTGTTAAGTCTGGCTAAAAAAAACCTTTAGTGAGTTGTGTTGTAGTGTTGAGAGTGTTACTCACTTGTTATTGAGAAGCGATAACAAGAGGCACAAAAGCCAAGCCAAGCTATGGTTCAGCAGTTTGGGTTCGGTCCTACTGAGATACGGGTTTACGGAGCTGAATCCGGGTTACGAATTCACGGAGCTGAATTCGTGTTCAAGAATAAGGGCAGAGATTCTTGGTAAGTACTCCTTTGGTGAGTGCGTTTTGTAGAAATCTGTTGAATGTTGTTACTAAGGATTTAAGACATTTTAGTGTTAGTCGGAGTATGTGGTTCGCTTAAGACTAACACTAATTTGGTTATCCGGTTAGTAACACTTTTACAGTAAAAGTGTTGTATTTTTATTTGTTTTTGTTTTGTAATAAACTCAAGCTACATCTAGTGAAATACCTTGTGTGTGGGTGTGATCTTCTATAAGATCACGCATATGTGCTTTAGGTAGTTTTTATCCTTGACACACCTTAGAATTGCATGTTTTTGGACTAACAAGATAAAATCAATTATCTGCAATTCTGTGATATTGTTTGAACAACTTAGAAGTTGCATGTTGTAGGATAACAACATAAAACTTAATCTGCAAACCTGTTTGTTCAAACCCTTTAATACTGTTTCAGTTTTGTATAACAAGTCCTTTTATCTTAACAAACTGAACTTGCTTTAGAAACTATTCAACTGAAGTTAACTTAGGTTCATATGGTTAATTGAAACTAGATCTTCCGCCTAGGTTAGTTAACCGAACTAAGTTAATTGTTTACTCCGATTTTCTCTGATAAACCACTGATTTGTTTTAATCTGCATAAGTGCTTTGAAAAGTGGTAAAGAATTTTTAAAAGGTCATAATACTCTATTCACCCCCCCCCCTCTAGAGTATTTATTGCGCGTTCTCGATCCAACACTGCCACTGTTTTGTTTTAATCTGCATAAGTGCTTTGAAAAGTGGTAAAGAAATTTTAAAAGGTCATAATACTCTATTCACCCCCCTCCCCCCTCTAGAGTATTTATTGCGCGTTCTCGATCCAACACTTAGGCCAACACATATCAAGATGGACTGGCCTAGAGGGCTCGACGCAGGTCAGCCAGAGCCTCCCTTATCCAAAATACGCACATGTTTAAGTTATGCGATAAGTATGATAGAATCCGTAACCTCATGGGACTCTTATCCCAAGGTTTAAACTATTCACGTTTATCTCTTAAACCCTAAAGGAATTAGGCTCAAATAATCCTCATGGATTAAGGCACAAGTAATGTGGACGAGACGTTCTCTATATAAACGATTCCAATGAACTACGAGAGACTTGATTCCTGATTGATACACAGGCTAAGTAGGCAACTTGGTATACAATTACCACCTCCACTTTTATGGTTTTTTTAGGGTTTTAATCTTGTTCATTGTCACTAGGGTTAATTTTGCCTGTATTTACTTCTTGATGAGATCCAGCATCGTTAATTGGCGCTAGGAGAAGGGTCTTCTTACTGACAAGTTGTTCAAGATCACCATGGCTAAAAAGAAGACTCAAATCATCCAAGGTGAAACCGCTAACGTTGGTGATGAAAAATCCAGAGATAGAACGGTAGCAGCAGATCACACTACCACTACCACCAGCCAAAACCAGCAAGGAGAAAAGGCTGGTATAGATCCGGCCCATCAAGCGCTGGTACAATAATTGGCAACCATTGAAACACCAACCTTGCAGGCCATCATCAACGCTGCAATACAAGGGAGAGGTCCCGTAGATTCCTCATCACAGGATACTACAGATAAGGCCGTACCTCCTCCCCTAAGCATGACAACCTATCGTCCAGTTCTACACCTGAAAAAGGCACCCTAACCCTCGGTGGCAGGAAGCGGCCAGAGCAGAGCTCAACGCCATATTGGGGAAAAAATCGGATGGATTCTCATTTGTATCACCGTTCATAGAGCAGATCGAGAATTATCCCTGACCTGAAGAATTCAATGTCCCTAATCTAGACCCATATGATGGATCTAAGGACCCACAAGATCACCTTCATTATTACCTGATGCACATGAACCTGTATTGCGCTCCAGACGAGATGAAATGTAAAGCTTTTCCTGCACTCCTCACGGGTAGGGCTTGTGATGAGAGTCAACTTTACTTTGCTCCGGTTCTTAGTTCAACCCCCATTTACGGCACTTTTGGCTCTTTCCGAGAAATTTTAGGCCATGTTAAGGAAGAAAACACACAATGCAATCACGTTGAGGTAAACCATCATATAGATGGCGAACCTTGTTATTTGATGATGTTTTTAGTCCTTTCTAGTCCTATTTATCTTGTGAAACTATGCTCGATATATGTTTGGATGTCATGACACAGGATTTAGGTGCTCGTAAGCCTAGAAGGTGAGGTAATGAGCTCATAAAGGCAGGACCGAGGTTCGGGGATGAGGAAAGTTGAAGAAAAGTGGAAAAGATGAAGAATTTCGATCTATGCGTCACGATTATGGGCTATCGTCGACGCAACCATGGTACAGATGCAAAGCTTGGAGAATTTCACTCTATGCGTGACGCATCCCGAAGCAACAAGCTAACCAAATGAGGCTAAAATGTTCAATGCGTGACGCATTCCAAGCTATCGTCACGCAATCATCTCAAAGAAAGTCGAATTTTCCAGACGACCACAGAGCAATGCGTCGTGCGCGATTCGGCAACAATAATGTGTGCACGCATTGGATAGCTTTAAGTACAATTTTTGGGCACATATAAATAGGGATTGCACAGATTTTTGGAAGAACGCTGTATACTTTTTGATACTCAATTTTTACCTAGAATTCTCTCCCCAAATCCTTCTCTTCCCTAGATCGAATTTCACTCTTTCACTCTTAGATTTTCTTCTACACTAATTATTAGATAGAATTAGCTCAATTATAGCTCTAGTTTCTTCTCTACTTTTGGATTTCATCTTTTGTGGGTCTTCATCATCATCAATTGACATTGGATGGTGTTGGAGCTTGATGTAATTCAGATTTCTCTACGAATTTGGTAATCAATCTCAGTTTTATTTTCTTTTATGGCTTTAATTTTATCTTTAGTTGTTATTTCTTGTTTCTTTATGAGTAGCTAAACATCCCATAGTCAAATCATGTGAAGATTGATGAAATTGCTCTCTAATTGATGAAATTGGGAATGGGTAGTGCTTAATTGTAGTTATATTGATGAATTCATGTCTTAAAACTTGTTATCAATGCTTGAATTAGACTGTACACCTAGTTCATGAACACACACACCACTTCTATAAATGTATGTTGCGAAGGGGTGTGGGAAAAGGGGTTTTAAGATCACTTCTTATAATTAACTGAGTTGTTTAGATTGATTAGGGAGTGAGGTTTAATCGGTTGTGAAATCGGGCAACTCATAGAGCATTTATCTTGTTCCGGTCAGTTAAATCCTTAAAGGCGGACTGTTGAACCGGGCAACGGGTGCTAGGTTGTTGCATGGCGTCTAATACTATCTTAGGAGTTTGTACCCATGAATGAGTCAATATAAGTTTTAGGATGGTTGGTTGGTAAAGCTCGTTCCCGAGATGGTCAATTAGAGGGGCGAAAGTATTCAATTTGATCGTGATTTGGCTATGTCTATTTCTCTCTTTATCTATAGTTTATATTTCGTTTTAGTGTAATTAAACTTGAAACATCTTGGTTAACCTAAACTAAGTCCAAAAACGACTTTGGTATTCGATAAATTCCTCGTGGGATACGACCTTGCTCGCTACTATAGTGCATCCGACTCGGTACCCTGCCGATTAAAGTTGGACCGTCACCATTTTGGCCATCAGCTTGTGAGTGGTTCAGGAAGATTCCTTCCAGATCGATCTCTGGCTTCAGGACCCTGGGCATGATGTGCGTGCACGCATTCATCACGGCCATGCCGTACCAGAGGAACACTACACACCTACTGACTATCAAACAAAAAAAGGATGATACCGTACTACAGTATCTCAAGAGTTTCAATAAATAGTCCAGGGAGGTCCAAGATGCTGGAGAGCACCTTCTAGTAACTTTTTTTGTGGGCGGATTAAGGGAAGGAAGGATATACGCCAAGCTGTACAACAAGATTCCACGGTCCTTGGAGGAATGCATTGAGGCAGCCTCAAGCACTGCCAGGGAGAATAAGCCAATCGTCTGGAAAGGGAATTATAAATAAGTGAATCCAAGAAAGACAAGCCTGAAGATAAATCTAAGAAAAAGAGGAATCCGGTCTGGACCGCATGACGGCACCAGTCACAGATCGGTTTGGCAAGAAAGGAGCTCTGCAGGAGAGGGATTTCATCCCTCCAAACAGACTACGGAGCAAGTTCTTGCGTTGATGGAAAGAAAAGGTTTGGCCAGGACTTCTCCGCCAATGCGGACCTTCTGAAAAAAAAATGGACCAAAATAAGTAATGGGCTTACCACAAGGACATTTGGCATGATTCAGAGAACTGCCGAGCGTTACAGAGAGATATTGACACAACAATAATACAAGGAAAGTTGGACGAGGTCGTTGACCGATCTAAGAATGCAGATCCACGAGGCATAAGAAAATACAAGCGCCAAAACTTCAATCTGGATAGTGACGTGGCCTTTTCTAGTGCTAAAACCAGTCCTTAACCGACAGTGTATCGGGTCAAACTGTAGTGCTAGTATGGTGAGTCAGAGTATCGTATCCTCAGGGAACTTTGTAATTCTTCTAAGTGTGGTTAAACACCAAAGAGCTGTTATTAACTCAATCTAAATCTCAGTTTTATAGCACAGATAACTATTATTTTACTTAACATAAAATAAATGCGTAAATTAAAATTTATTCTAATATAATATATATAGATATATAAATATATATAGATGTGCATAAGTTGCAAAAGTATATATATAGATATAAATATATAGATGCCAAATATATTATTGAGAAACTAGCCAAAGTTTATATAATTGATTTATACGATCTTTTCAAATGAATGGAATGTGCTCGATCTTTAGGTTCAATTGAGTAAATGAAACGGTGCACTCTCTAAGGTTAACAATTCGTCCTCACATAGTGTGTGAAATTGTCAAATGTCCATTGTCATCACCCAAAGTCCACAATCATATTACGGTTTTTACGAATGCGTCCGAGTGCGATTCTACCTTTGAATAAAAGGAGTCATTCCGTTCGTCAAGCGGTCAATTTTATTTAAAGGCTCCGGTTGTCAAGGCCGGGCGATTCAACTTTCCGGTTTAAGTTTCAATTAAACTGATGAATTTAACATTATTACGATCTTGAGTACAAATTTTAATAAGATTCATCTTTTTAGGACAAATCGCTGCCCGGGTAGAAGCGGGTTCCGTTGTCACGTTTTCACTCGGCCAATTTTACCCTCCGGTTTTTCTATTAACGAGTTCATAACTTAATTACGAGGTGTCAATTCATAATTAGATTATGAATTCTTTCAAGTCAAACTTTATCAATAGGAAAAGATTCAATTAACTCAATTTTATTCAATTTTACTTAGACAACATTCCTTTACTAAAAGATCGAAATAAAACGATTACATAACTTTGGCTAGTTATTAGATTTAGCCTACTAACATTATACGAAAAGATAAAAGACAAAACAAACATAAATACTTTAGGAATTTTACCCGATTACAACGATTGAATCGTAAGTCAGATTCTTCCGGATGCTACAACAACTTCAACAACATTGATCTTCCGATAATTTCTCGAGCATTATAACGATACTACTTTATTTATGGCATAAGGCCTATATATATACATACTACTACTACTAAAAAGAGGTGAAGAAAATATATTTGGTACCTTCTTTATGTGCACCGCAATTTGCTTCTTTATATAAGCATATTTTCCCAAGCGGATCGATCCGAAAAGGGCCGGATCGATCCGGGAATAAAAAATCTTATCCTGGATTATTCTCTGCGCAGGCCACATCTTTGGGTAATCATGATGTTTCTTCGGATCGATCCGGTAAATCCGGATCGATCCGGATAGATTTTCCAATCTTAATCCAAACTTGATAAAATCATAACTTGAGCTCTGGATCTCCAAATGACATAATTCAAGATCGTTGGAAAGCCCTTGAGGAGATCTATAACTTCCATGAAGACTTCTTTTCAGAAAATGCCTTTTTGCTGGGCCATTTGTTCGTCGAAAATATAACTGATACTGGCGTCACGAACCATCGATCCACTTGAATTTTAAGTCTCGGCACTTCCTTTATTCCTTCAAAAGATATGATTTTACTCCACAAAATGTCATCACTGGGGGTCTTGGTTTACCTAAGGTCTCAGTAAAATACCAAAAATACCTACGTGAATCGACACGACACTCCAGGTTATTAACCCGGTACAAAATTTATAAATTTTTATCATTTTTACTAGATTTTTATAGTATTTAGATTTATTCATAGCTATTAATATTTTATAAGATTATACATTATAATTACTTATATTTTATATAAAAATAGTCGATAACGTATATAAAACATCGTAATTTTATCATATAAATGTTACACATCAACTACTTCCCACTTAGCTCTTTGATCGTCATAAAGCAAAATAAGCGATAATATATAAAAATTACGATAAAAATAATATAAGTGGTAGATAAAATTTTAAATTAGTAAAATATCATTTCAATATTATAAACATATTAATTATATCTTTCTTAGAAATTAATAAGATAAAAGTGTAGATAACTTTGATAAATTATTTATCAACTATTATTCAAATGAAATTTCACAAAATCTACTCAATAAATATAATTAAAATTCTAGAATTATTTTCCTATCTCAACTTATATGAAATATTTGGAATCAAAGACTAAGTCAAGTAATTGACAAGATGGCTAATACTTTTAGGATAGGACGTTGGTTAATCGAAAAGATAGAAAAAAATCAAAAGAGAAAGAAGCGAGTCGTACGCGTCTTACACCTTCACGTTTGATCAAAAACGATTTGATTAATAATATCTCCTTTCCAACTATTTTTCAGATTTTCTCTCTTCTTTTTAATATTAAGAACTAAAAGCGTGAATGTGTGTAGAAAATCAAATTTACAAGCATTGCTTCATCAAGATTGATCGGAGTAATACTCTTTCGATCTAAAATTACGAGTCCGGTTTCCTTAAACTCGTAATCATTCTTGAGATCTTATGATTCAATTTTTATCGGGAGCTTTATACCTCATAGTGATATAGGGCGTTTAGATAACACCCTCACTTGCACTCAAATCATTGGAAGTTACTACCGATATCTCATCGATCAAAGATAAGGAAGATCACGGTATTCGATTAATTCTCTCAGTAAATATGGTGCTTCGTTCTTATATATATCCTTTTTTTTTTTTTTTTTTTTTTTTTTTTTTTTTTTTTCACTCAAGATACACCATCCTTAGCTTCGTCTTATCATCTCCTTTCATAAAATGACGTACAAACTCGTGGGATTTTTAGGAAATGTAGACCAAAATAAGCCAAGGGTCGGTTATGATCAAAAAAATGGCTATATCGAGTGAGTCTTGATCACTCTAATTAAGGTTGAGGTAATTTTTATGGTGTCAAAAATCTCATCATTCCTAATCCGATTCCATATTCATATTTCGTTTTACAAAGAAAATTATTCTAAAAAAATTCATTATAAATATAAGTATATTTGCTAAAATTTCATAAGAAACTTACTTGATAATATTTATGTATAGTTACATATACTTAAAATCTTATAAAGATCTAAAATTGACATATATAATATACTTATAATATATCTAATTTATTTTACTTAATTAAAATCTATTCTTACCAATTTATATTGTTTTTATTCATACTAATTATATACTATCTAATTATTTTGTTCCAAGAAAAATTAAACTAAGTATTGAGCAATGAAGTATAAATTTATATAAGAAAATTTTAATTTTTATTTACTAACTTACTTCCACTCCCCACTACGAAAATGACATCGTCCGATGTTTAGTGAGTAAATAAAAAGTAGTTTGCAAATAAAATTAAAATTTTATATGATTTTGATTATTATTTATTATTTTTAGCAACCATATATTATTTTGATTAAAGAAAATGACATATATATTAAACACTATTACAAACTATAAATAAAAGTAACAAACAACAACAAGCGATTAAACAACTAATTTAAACAACTACCAACTTAACAACATAACTTCTAACCGATTATCAAACCGTAGATGAACATCCGGGAGTATCCACCGGAAGTAATCTAATCGAGAATCACGAGATGGAAAAATCTCGTCAAGAGCAAATTCGACACGTGATTCGATTGGATACAAAGTGAGAGATAACCAGAGCAAATGGTAGCGGTTTTCCTCTATTACGTCTTTCTCTTTGCAAAATTAATTGCGAGTCTTAAAAATCAAAACTCCCCAATCAATGTATGCTCCCCACGCTTTAATGCATATAACAAAGAAAGATCTCATCATCCGTAACCCCATAAAAATCTCTAGTTGGATAGATCCGAGAAATTAATGAAGCGTTTCCACGCCTTAAATGAGGGGTAAAGCGAGTTGAGGAATCATAGTTATGATCAAACAACGGAAACACGAATCGAAAAGCTTCTGCGATCGATTTACAACATTATATCGCATCCCCAAGTTCCCAAAGAAACTCGAAGTGTGGGTTTCGATCAAAAGTACATGGTGGAATTTGATAGATTTGATTTATGATGATGGTGAAAATGAAATAACGATTCCCTAAGCGTAATAAGTTGAGATGAGGCTATCATCGTTATCTCGGTGAGAGGCGCAAAGAAATCTCTAACAATCGAAATGTTTATTCGACCTCCAGAGTCCTTATCAACTTTTTCCACCCATGACCTCGGATTAGATTACGTCCCCATTGATCAATTTTTTCAGTGTTTAAGCCTTTCTCCATCAGAATAGGAGAACGGACGAAATTTAGATGTCTCGGGACGTTATTATGAAAACAAGAGGCATGCCCTTCGGGAACCACACCATCAGGCGTATGTGGTTCGTAACTATTAACCGAGGGAGAGGAGCGGTTAGACATTTCTGACAAAGAGATTTAAACTAAGCTAGATAGAAGGAAAGAAAGAATGAGCAAAGTTCAAAACTCACTCTTTCCTTTTATAGAAATAAATCTATCAAGCAAAAGTAGAAAAAATCTCTTTTCTGCGCGTTTTTGTACTTGCCGGATCGATCCGAGAAAGGGCCGGATCGATCCGGCCTCTGAACTAGTAATGCTGTCAGGTCGGTACTCTCAGGTCGGATCGATCCGGTAAAGGCGGATCGATCCGAACACCTTGTTCACGAATGAGTTGATTTTTGCTTGTAAAATGTCTAGATTTTTCTAGGGGACAAGTTTTCTTCCTTTTTTTTTTTTTTTTTTTTTTCATTGTGTTATAACGATAAATTTTACTACGATCGTAATACCAAAATATGTAACGAAAACATGAAGATCGTATTAAAAATAAAATCCAACCAAAATCAAAATAACCTAAAATTTTACTTAAAACGAAATTGTGCGAAAAATAAAATGTTTCAATGTCAAAAATCATGGAATGTTTAAAAATCACTCCTCTTCATCACTCACCGACGTGGCTTGAACTTGGCATAGCTTGAGAACGGGTCGATTCTTGGGATGGATCTTGAAAATAAGTTGACATCCGCACCGAACTATCTAGTCCCATCGAGCTCATCTCTCTCGTGATATCGAGAAAAAGTGCTTCCCCATCTCGTAGTGGTATGGCCAAATGATCCGAGATCCAAGTCCATTCGATGTCGCATTTGCCGTAGTACACGTCCGAAAAATCTCCTACACCACTAGTTTGAAATCCAAAAGAATGTGGCATTTGTTGGAAGTCCGAGTGAGGTGGCATCGGTGGAATGAAATCGGGCAAGGTATAAGGTTTGGGTTTGGCATTGCGGAATATCCATCTCGGCATAGGTAGGGTTTTGCAAAGATATTCATTTGATATAAACCTCGTATGCCTTGGCGTAAATCTTGAGACCATAATTTATTCCTTTCCGCATAAAAGCGACCATATTGGCATTAGCACGATGAACATCATAGGCCATGGATTGAAACATGTCGTAAGTGATGGTATTCGGAAATTGAGTTTGAGTTTGACTGGATGAAGGAGGGACAGCGAGTGGATGGAGTAAGGTTGAGGTCGTTGACGGTTAGGGTCCAAAAGTTTATTCTTCCTGCCGGCCTAAGTGGTAAACTAGGACTATAAGTGTGTCATCCACCATCATCAAATTATCATTTGGGAGCTCGGGAACTCTGTCGGCGACACAAGGAAGAAATAAAACACGGAAA